>WSTK01000159.1:0-58198 GCA_019616945.1 Ceratobasidium sp. 414 | reverse complement strand
ATGCATTCAGGGGTTGCTTAAACCAAATTTACCTGAATTACATTAAATTTCCTAAATTTGCCTAAATTAAGATCCCAGATCTTAATTATAATTCCACTTTTTCCTGATGCCACTTACCGATAGATTCGTCGAAACCATCACTCTTCAAACACAAACAATTTTTCGAACCAATTAGTTTGCCAGTTCATCATCATTATCCTATCTGGTTGTCACACGTTGAAGGGTCACAGCGGGCCTACGTCTGGCTCACCGACATCTGGGTCCTCCCCAACGACATGCTGCATAAAATTGTCATAGGCGTCGTGTAGTCGTTCCAAGTCCAGAACATAGCGGAGGAAGGGCAGGATCCAATGTGCACCGTGTTCCCCATGTTCTGTTGTGAGCCTCGCATTCTCGCTGGGTGTTTCCTTGCGTCTTGACTTTTAGGTCTCTTGGATGGTCGATCCAGGTATTGGATCCTTGATGTATGCGCCATATATGCACCATGTATGCATAGTAATCGCGTGGCTAGCTGCTTCTAAGTTACTTGCGACGAAGGTTGATTAAGTGGCTTCATGCTGTAAGTCGCGAGACCCCTGGTAGATGGATACTTGGGTGCTTTAGTAAGAGGGTTGCTAGCCCTATAGTGCGATAGTAAAGTGGCATGGATACTAAGCATAACACAGGGGAGGGGGTATCCCCCCTGTGCACCCTAGGAGGGTGACTATAGCGAGGAAGTGACAAGGCGAAGCAAGCTGAGCTACTCAGGCTTGCTTCATCATCTATTTATACTAAGGACATACATCTGAGTCAAACTAAGAGGAATGGCAGATGCTAGTCATTCGACATGCAGAGCTGCATACATGTGCCGATCCTCCAGAGTCATACAGAGTGGTGCCAATCATAGACGGATTGGCGACGATCCTAGCACAAAGTCCAAGCCACCAAGCCACGAGAGGAAGGAAAGAAGCAAGGAAAGGGGCCAGAGGCACCCAAACGAAGAAGAAAAAGTTGGGGGCTTGTTACGCTAGTAACAGCTCACAACATGTTCCCTGTGTTCCCTGTGTTCCCTGTGTTCCCCGTGTTCCCCTAATTCATCTTCCTCATCTTCATCCAACAGCTGTTGAAGCCACGCATCCCGCGCTGCAGGGTCACAACAATTTGGGGCCAGTGCGAGAGGGCGCTGACGCAGTTCTAAAAGGGCAGGAGGTATAAACGCATTGATAACTCCCCTCACTAGCACCATTAATCTTTCGTCCAGATCCTGTAAGTGCTCCATTACGATTGCAGTAACCTGTCACTGACACCAGTAGAAATGCGAAACCGAGAACCAAGTGTAAGGCAACAGCGCAAGTAACCGACAAGCAAAGGGCAAGAGCGAGCTCAACAGCAGCAACAACAGCAGCAAACAAGCGAGGGGACGACCCTAAAGAAACAACATCGACAAGAGGGAGAGTGGCGACAACAGCGGCGGAAGTAAGGACGGTGAGAGCAACGACAGGAAAGGCGCCTTGGACAGCGTCACAAATGCCGCCACCCCCCGACAACGACAACGTCGGGAAGGGTGTGACAGCGACAGCAAGAGTGTGGATGACGCTGGCAGGATACGGTAGCGGCACCTGCGTTGCAGAGGCAAGCGGATGGGTGGCACAAAGCAGAATGTGGGGGTCTTTTGGCCAAAGAGGCGGGCATCAGTGTGACCTGCAGTGACCTTATGCACATGTACCAAATTAGGGCAATAACACGCAGTATATGCCAGATTTGGGTAATTCTTGGTCGGTGACAGGCCATGACTTGCTGCTGACACAGGCACGACCTGTCTCTTGCGAGAACGCACTAAATCGATTTTTTTTTTACAATTATTGTTTCTGGATGATTTTTTCCAACCGCCCTAATTGAGCAGCCTCTTTCCTCCACCACGCACATAAATTGTCCGCACCTTGTGATTTTTTACCCAGTCTAACCGACACTTAACGTTATGAGCCTGTCTTGGCCGGAATTGGGAATCATTCCCCCTTGTGGATTCAGTTACCCCGCGCACGAAACGAACAGGGTATGTATAATTTTCAATTCGGCTAGAAAGGAGAATGCCCCCTCATTCAGTCCCAACGTCCGGACCTCGGACAAGCCGTGAAATTTTTCGACGAACGCCAGTTCATCCAGACACCCCATTCTACCTGTGATTCACCGTAATTCACCCGGCGAAGCGCGTTTCTTCGGTTCCGATAGCGCGACTCTATCATTTGAACGACGGCCACCTGTATTGATTAATGAGATTTACTCTTCCGTGTCAGATTGAACATGCTGTCAACTCGATCGAGTTCTAGTTGCCCCATCGAGGTATTCTTGCGCTTTGTCCGGGGCAGTTGCATATGCCCGCTCTGGATCGAGATACGTTGATCAACAACAAAAGGACAACTTGTACGTACGACACAGATGCGGTCGGACTGCCAAGACGTCAGTGGGGATGCACCCTGAGCGCAAAACATAAAAATACGTCCATCATTCAATAAGGCGCACGTGTTGTGGGTGCTTCTCGACGCGACGATTGGAAGGTAGACGAAGGTAGATCGACCTGCCAGTGTTTGACAGCTATATTCAGCTAATACATCTTATTGCACCCGAATTAGGAGCTCGCCGGTCAATGAGGTAATCCCGGGCACGTTTCCTCAGGTTCAAACCTCTCTGATTGGATGGCTCTATTCACTCGATGCTCAACATGGAGTGGCTGCGCGCTCAACCTAACGCACGACTCGGGCAACGCGGTATTGCAACACCGCTTGGCACGTTCTCCTGGTCCTCGAGCGAGGAGTGGGATCGTGGGCACGAAAGATATTTGACAAGTTGCGAAAGCCTGTCTATCGCACGCACTAGTGTCAGGCAAGGTTTAATCAAAGTCTTCTGTGCATCCAAGCCCCACAGTTTGCTAACATCCACCGGTGTCTTTGCTTGCTAGGGTAGAGACAGGCTCGACGTATGTGGCGGGTGCACAGCGTCATGAGGCGGTATACAAAAAAGATATCGATCACAGGTATGGAGTCGCCTCGTGCTGTGATCCACTCGTTGATGCAAGCGCTGTGGCGCTGTCCTTCCGGCGAGGAACAACACCGCCCACGTGAGGCAAGAATAGTCGCGGAATACACCGAGTTGGATCAACGCCACCTCGAGGCCAACAAAGCAGGCGTTTTTCCCACCCGGAAGGTGCTGAAGATGGGCTAGAAGGGTGGCTGATCGAGATCATACGAATTGAATATTGGTCAAAGGCGATCGCGGGCTCCTAGCGTTGTCCGAGTAACGGGGGTCTATTAATAGCAAAACAGGAGGTTGAAAGGTCGGGCACGGGACTCCGCTGATACAACACAGGGGTAGTTTCGTTCTCCCAGGCAAAGGATCGCAGTCACCCCATGGTTTCAACCGCGTTTTGGCGGACGTGAGTGTGATGGCAAGAGTCATGCTGCATATATCCACGAGTTGCAAGGCGACTAATACATACATGTGAAAAGCGCGCACGAACGAGTGCAGGTCTGTAGCTCAAACACCGGCTGGAATTTGAGCTCGTACGGCATTTGCAGGCGGACCCGTAAAAGGGCCGTCGGTGCCTCTATACACCCACACGGCCAATCAAACTCACGGCAGTGACGGCTTCTGTTCTTCTTGGCTAGGAATGCTGAGCAAGCTGTCCGAAGATCTTCCAACATGGCCTCGGTGGGGTTATCTCGCCGTCTCGAGGGGGCTGCACGGCCGCGGGCACAATGTATGCGGCCACGAACAGCCCCAGTAGACGACCAGTTGGCGCCCACGACCAAGGCAGATTTATTTTTAGCCCCCAGGCACGATAAACACTCCGCGCCTTGCCACCGTGTTGATGGGGTCAGGGTCCTCGATTGGGGCAGAAGGTATTTTTGGTAATTGCACAGACGCCAAGCACAAACGAAGCCGTGCTTGTGGGTCACGCCGGCGGGGAAAACGGGGGTCGGGCGAGCGGGATAGGCTTTGCGGCGATGGCGAGCGGGTGTGTGGCAGCCAAGGCCGCCAAGGTCGACGAGCAGGGGGAGATATGCGTTGCCCAGCCGCGGCGGGGGGATCCGGGGGAATGGCGCAATGATGGAGCTCGAAATAGGGTGCAATGTGAGGCTGCTTCTATTAGGTCAGTCACCACCTGACGATTTATTTCGGGCCGAGCGGATTGCGAAAATGTGCCCGGCGACAGGGGGTTGTTCAGACCCGCGCCTTAAATACGGGGTCAGACCACCCCGCTTCCCCAGTTCCCTCCTCCCGTCTTTCGCCTATTCCCATCACCCACCAGTCATGTCTCACCACTCTGCCAGCGATGCCGAGAAGGCTGCGGGGGCGGCCAATGGCTACGACGGCCCCTCGCTGCGCCATACCATCAGCACCGACACCCAGGTAGGTTGCTCGACGTCGCGTGAACCTTGAGCTCACCCGCGTCGCTCTAGCCTGCGTTCCCCGTCTACCACCGCAAGCTTGGTAACCCGGCCCCTCTCGGTCTCTTTGGCTTCGCCTCGACCACGCTCATTCTGTCGCTCTACAATGCGGGTGCCCGTGACATCACGGTCGTAAGTCCGCGTGTATATTAGTGCAGTTCGTCCATTGATGCGTCTCGGTCAGCCCAACGCCGTCTTGGGCATGGCCCTCGGTGTCGGAGGACTCTGCCAGCTCCTCGCCGGCATGTGGGAGTTTGCGGCCGGCAACACGTTTGGTGCAACTGGTATGTGCCGAATCACTTGGCGCGGCATCGAGATCTGATGCCGTCATTCAGCCTTTTCCATGTACGGTGGTTTCTGGCTCTCGTTTGGCGCGATCTACTGGCCCGGCTCTGGCATCCTCGACGCGTATCAGGGAGCGGCCAAGGCTCAGCTCTCGAGTGCCCTTGGTATCTACGTGAGTGATCTGCGCGCGTAACTCGGGGCTTGTGACTAATGGGGAAATAGTTGATTACCTGGATGATTATCACCCTGCTGTTGTTCTTTGCCACCTTCCGCTCCTCACTCGCCCTCGCCGGTGTATTTTTCTTCCTCGTCCTTACGTTTATGATGCTTGCTATTGGCGAGTTTTTGGAGAATCGTGAGTATCTTTCACCCCACGCATAACTCGAGTCTCACATTGCATGTAGCCCACATTCACAAGGCTGGCGGTATCCTTGGCTGCATCACGGCCATGGTCGCCTTCTACACTGGATCGGCTGGTCTCTACAGCCCTGATGCGAGCTACTTTGTGCTCCCTGTTGGTGACTTGCCCAAGCGTCGCGTGGACTAGGCGGTTTTTCTGGATTCTGGACTTGGGTTCTCGTTCTCATTCTGTTGTTTGTTTTATTTTGGTGTAATCGTTTTATCGCAAATCCAGTCATTTGACCGAAAAGACCTAGGCCGTACAATCGGTCATGTGACTGACCTCATGATGATGGCGCGTGACTGTGGGGAGGCCGCAAACTAGACGACCATTAGACGTAGACATAGAGTAGAATGGACGCCTCTCACGACGACGAACGACCCGACGACAGACGGCGGAGCGACTCGCGCACGGCCCGCATCGAGCTCGCCCAACGCCGCCTCGAAAACGCACTGGCCACGCCCAACAGCCCATCGTCCCCGTGGTCTGCACGCAGCGCACTAGCCCCGACGCTCGCCGGCCATAGCCCCCAGTACGCACGCCCGGCCCTGCGCAGTGTGTCGTTTAGCAGCGAGCCGGATCATCGCTTCCCTGCGCGGCGCACGGACCAGCCAGCCTTTCCGTCGACATTCGAGGACGACGAGTCGTCGCTCGACGATACCTACTTTCATCCCAGCCCTCGCCGTGCGTCGCCCTCGACCCTGCTGCCGCGTCCTGGTCTCTACGCGTCCATTGGTGCCAACGGGCTGCCCGTCCCTTCGCCCGACCCGGGCACCCGCTCGCGCTCCCACTCGCTCGCGACGCTGGGCCGACGCCCACTGCCAGCTCATGCGGCCTCGTATGCACCGTCTTCCCCGCTCCCCGCACCCGGGTCGCAGGGCTTGCCCCAGAGCTGGGCCGACTCGCGCTTTGGAATCCCTGCGCCCATCTCGTATGCTCGTCCAGCCCCGCCGCGCCAGGGCGACATCAGCAATATTAGCCCATTTGTACGAGATGTCGGGCAGATCCTTCACGACGACTTTCGCGAGCTCTGGGGCGCCGAACGAGACGATGGTGGAGGGAGTGGCACGACTAGTCGGAGGCACAGTGTTAGCGTGGTGCAGCCTCGCCGCTTTGTCTCGCACACCCAGCATCACGACGAGCGCCCCGGACCTATCGATCCCTTTTCCCGGGGCGGGGGCGGCATTCCGGACGACGACCTTCTCGGCAATATGCTCAATCTCGATCTCGACGATCCCCCGGCTGCGAGCCGTGTGATGCCTGCCACGTTCAATCCGCGCGGGCCGCTTGCGGGGGGCGCGGGTGCGGGGCTCATCAGCCAGCCTTCGAGCCTCCCGACGTACCCCGCACCGCTCCAGCGTCACTCGCCCGTCGGCGCCCTCGGCCTGCACGAGCACAGTCCGCGCATGTCGACGCTCGAGCACGTCCCCGAAGACGGCGGCTCGTTCCGGTCGAACCAGAACCCAAGTCCAGAACGCGATGCTCCGTCGGCTGGAGCTCGTGGGTTTATCTCGCGGCCGTCGCTCACGCAATTACGTACCGATTCGTTGCGCACGAATGCGTCGTCTGAGCAGCGCTTCTCGCCCTCGCTTTCGCCCAACACGCAGCGCGGCTTTGGTGGGGCGCAGGCGCAGTATGGCCAGGGCGTCGGGACCGAGCGCGGCGGGCTGGGGTTAGGGCTCGGAGGCATCAGTAGGGAGCAGGGTTCGGTGTATGGGCGTGAACAGCAGGGTGCTGGATTTGGGCGCGACACTGGGTTTGGACAAGGCCAGCAAACGTATCATCCAAGTGCGTCACCTAGGACGAGCACGTTCCCCGTTTCGCCGTCTGCTATGCGCACTGGGTTTGCTCCTGCGCATCCGGCCCAAACGCCCCTGTCTCCGAATACTCATCATGCCACATCCAATACCAACCCGGCCGATGGAGAGCTTGGTCGCGGCCTCCCGTTGTCGTCTGTCCCGCCTGGTGCGCCACTCTACGTTGTCGAGTTCAAGGCTGGCCGAACCGATCTGTTCTTTGCGCCTGAGGGTGGAGGAGAGGATCTCATCCGGCGTGGGGATCTAGTGATTGTCGAGGCTGACCGTGGGAAGGACCTGGGCAAGGTCGTGAACGATAGCATCTCACTGGCAGAGGTTGAGCGGTTCATGATGGAGGGTGCGGATGATGGGCAGGGTGGGCGAAAGGAGATTATGCCCAAGCGGATCTACGGAAAGGCTGGGCCTGGAGATACCCAGTGAGTCTGCTTGCACCTCGAGTTTCCATATTACTGATTTGCCGCAGGTTGTTATTGTCCAAAATGCAGGACGAGGTCAAGGCACTCCAATTGTGCCAAACGAAAATCAGGCAAAAGAAACTACCGATGGAAGTGATCGACGCCGAATATCAGTGGTATGATGGCTCGCATGCTGGCTTTTTGCATGCACCTAACAGCGCATATAGGGATCGTCGCAAACTTACGTTTTACTATGTTGCGGACCGCCGAATCGACTTTCGCGAACTTGTGCGCGAGTTGTTCCGGTGAGTTCCCACTACAGTCTGGATTTGGGCATAAAGTTGCGCCGAGGCAACTGGAGAATTTATATACGAGCCACTTCTGACGTCACTCGTGTTTTGCAGCTTGTACAAGACACGTATCTGGATGTCATGCCTCCAAGGTCCGACCGGGTCGGAGCCTGTTTCGTAGTGAGCTGTCGCTTTGACTCTAGCGTCTAGTCTCACTATCTTGTCTTTGTGCTTCGAGACATTGGCGCTCAAAATCCCACACCAAACAACTAAATGTCTACACACCTTGTACTAACAATCTTGATTCCGTTTTTTCTTTCCTCCCCTCGTTGTGCATTATCCCCCTCGAGTGTTTCGTCTGGTACTGCATCCTGGCAACTGTGCGCCATTCGTGACCCATCTTCCTTCATTTCTTCCTCTTGGCTAGCGCCGTTTCATTGGTGTGTACGAAACGAGTGTACATGTACTTTTAGCGTTGTGTTGTTTTTGATGCAAATAGCTAGTTTCTTGAATCTTGACTCGGGTTTGTTCGGGGGCGCACTGGTGACGACGATATTGGTAGCCACAAGCTTGGGCTTACAAGATGTGGCGAAGCGGGGATAGGGTTCTGGCTTATCAGACTAGCAAGCGGACTGCACGGCCCTGGGGTGTTTTAGGCGACTGGCCCGAGTAGCGCTTGAGATCGGATGACAGGCCAAAAGCGCCGAGCAATCTTCCAGTTGTTCAGCCACCATGCTACGTGTGTGTTGTCAACCCCCGAATACCGGCTGGCAACCATAAGCCCCCGATAAGCTACGGAATGCTCCGCCTGTGCTAGCAGCCCCGTGTTCGTCAGTCCTAGGTCTTTCTGGCCCATTAAATGTTCAGCCAGTGTGTTATCTGCACCCCGAAGTCACCCTCTTTGTCCGTGTCGCACAAGACAACTCATCTTGCTCTGGAACGGTACTTGGGTGCTGCTCTTCCTGTCTCTCCTTTTTCTGCGAGTCTTTCTCTTGGTTATGCGGTCCATTCAGGCTGAAATACTAGACACCACTGCTATCGGGTCAAAACATCTCTCGCGGGTGGCAGTCCATAAGAACTGTACGTTCGGCCAGAGTCTCGGGATGCTCGGGCAATTCACATCATCGGTGGCTTTCTTGGGTGGTGCTTTCGCTCGGGTGCTGTTGTCCTGTTCTACGCAGCTGGTTATCTGTCGCCGCTGTGCTCTCCGCCGACACGCGGCTCGCCTTCTGGTGAGGCGCATCTGTTGCTCTGGCGTCCTCGGGTAGAATCTCCTGGAATTGCACATGTTGCCTTGCGCTAACTAAGACTTGGTATTTTCCTGGCATGAAGTCGAGTGGGCGTGGCCTTGCTCCGCTGAACATCCCTTTAGTATCGTGACCGAATACACCTCTGCTAGTGCTCCAAGTTTTACATACTCTCGCGCTCGCTGCATGGCCACTACCCGAACAAGGAGCTGCTTCCACTCGGCCGGCCGCTTCGGGCCTTATCTCGTAAGCCGGTACTTCGCGGAACACTCGCCACTGATACGGGATCTGATACAACCTTCACGTAGACACTCTAGCATGTGCCTTGTCTCTCTCTGACGCCCAAAGCCTCTGGTGCCAACTATGCGTTAGCTTGGTGAGACTAGGTAGACAACTGCGCCTCTGCGATCCACGTCTCGCTTAATTCGTAATTTCCGATGACCGAATTTAGTCTGTCAACCAGAGTCAGGGTGATTTACAGGTATGCTACATAAATAAACCTATTCCCAGCGAACAATCTCGCACCCTCCAGTGGGGATTTTGGTGCGTATACATGAGTTGCAACGCGCAGCTAATTGGCGGGACCCTCGGATGAGCCTCTCACCACTAGAGTACACGGCACAAGTGGGCTTCCGTGAGATTGCGGGGTTGCGATATCCCCATCGCCCTAACGGCGTCACTTCTGGGCCCGCAGCCGGGTGTGAATCTTTATCGTTAGCTTAACACAATGGTTCCAGAAAAATATACCAGCCGACAGACGATCTTACAAGACCAGCCGCTGTGGTGTTTAACGACTCTGAGATCGCCTTTGATTTTGAAGTCGTTACAATAGCTCACCCACACTGATAGCTAAGGACGGGTGGTTACTGCAGGACGCACGGGTGGCCCAAAGCACGCCAGTAGGATATCTGCATTCTGCGCCTGGAGGCCCCACAGAAGTCACCCAGTTTGAGCACCCGTGTGATTGATGGTGTTCCAATCTACGAGCTCTCACGTCGCGCTACGTGGCTTCTTGTCGGGATGGGGTATAGTGCTTGCTGGGAGTGTGTGTTGATTGGTGCTCAAAAACATGGGCCTAGGCTCAAACGTGCTGGGAGCACGAGTGCTCGACTCAAGCCTGTTACGACACGTTTAAGCCTCGTGGGGAGCTAACAAAGGGCTTATGGGCGCAACACGCAACCTGTATGCTCCAAGCTGCAAGGCACCCCAGTGGTCGTGTACACACTAGACCTTTCCAAGTGTGAATGAATATATGCCGAACTAACCCGACTACTGTGAGTTCCGGCACGCCAACGAGGTGGTTTCTGGGTTAAGCCTATATGCACATCCCTGGCGTTCAAAAGCAACTGCAGAATTTGAAATCAAATCGATTAGCAGGGTCGATCACGTGCATACCGACAATTTGGCGGCGCTCCAGTTTGCACCCCACCAATCATGGGCAAACGAAAGAACGAGGAAGGCAGCGACGAGAGCGGAGACGAAGAAACGAGGGTATGCAACTGTCTTGGTGCACAAACTAGGATTACTTACCCTCCCTGCAGGAACTAGTCGATGTCGACTTTGAGTTCTTCGATCCCGCACAAATTGACTATCTAGCTATTAAACGGCTCCTGAACCAGCTGTTCGGCTGGGATTCTCCGAAATTCCAAGTCGAAAAACTCACCGAACTCATATTGTCTCAACCTTTAGTTGGTTCGACGGTCAAGACAGACGGGATTGAATCTGATCCTTATGCGCTCTTGAGTGTTATCAACATCAACGTTCACAAGGTAAGTTTCCATTGAATGAAGTGATTTGCGCCTCTCATCAGCTGTTACAAAGGACCACCCCTCTATCAAAGCGATCGTTGCCTATCTATTGGACAAGGCTGCGCAGAACTCCGCCGCTTCATCTGCCCTGGAGAAGATCCTTTCTCCTCGAGCTCTGGCTTCACCGAGTGGCCACACAGGTCTCATCATCAGCGAGCGGTTGATCAACATGCCACCCCAGATCATGCCACCCATGTACAAGATGCTCGGAGATGAGATCCAGTGGGCTATTGAAGAGGTATGGTTTGGTCGTCCTGGCTCGCTCCAATCTGGGATTTGACCTCGGATTCTTAGTAGAATGAACCGTACAACTTCGAAAATTTCATTGTCATATCTCGATGCTTCCGATTTAGCGACGACGAAGAGAATGCTCCGGGGACGAGCCAACCGCCAAAGAAGCAGAAGCGAAAAGGAGGTGCTCTACGCCCCTATCATGCAGAGGATGAATGCATTGCACAGGTGAGGCGAGAAAGGACCGAAACCCGAGTCTGCTCACAGACAACAATCCAGGTAGGGACTCTTCAGGTCGACTACGAATTTACCAACACAATCCCTCGAGAACCGGATTCGTTTGGGGTAGACCTCGCGGGACGTGTGGTGATGTTTCCACAGACAGAGTTCCCCAAACTCGTCTCCATCATGCAAGAGGCATTGCCGCCACGGCGAACATGAATTTATAGTACGGATAGCATGGCTGTTTCCCCAATGCATATAAAGTGAGGGCATACACTTCCGCCGACTTATTGATGCGTGTGGTATAAAAAGGAGGCTCCTTTCGGTGTCGACTGTGAAAATGACTACTATGAAGTGCAGTTGAGTCTGGTGCGGCGCGAGCGTGGGGCAAATGTGGAACTCAGGCTCATCGGACTGCCTCCGCCATTTGGACACGGCCGAGGCAGTAAACCTCAAACCCTGCATACAGCTTGTACACACTCGAGAGATGGCCATCACGGCCTGGTGCCTACGCCTTGGATCAAGTTGAGCGCCAGCACCGCCACATAAGATCAATCACAGAAGTCTTACTCTATTTGATGTGCTCAGTCTGGGTGTGCCGCAGATACTCAAAGATCGCATTGCCATAAATCGCACTTTGCCACAGGATTCCTACCTGACCTGGGATCCAGAACCTGATTGAAACTGTGCAATCCCATAGTCTTAGCGCTGAGACTGAGTTGGGCGCCGCCTCGTTGACTATCTCCACCGACCCTCTCGGTCTTTACGCCACCTGATTGGGTCCCGCTGCATACAACCCGTAAGTGCTATCTATGTCGCTGGGTTTCGGCGTTCACTAGGTTCTGCCCGCTGCGTCCAATCAGCTCCAGCATCGTGCCTCCGCATGGCCAAACGCTTGACCATTACGTTTCTGGGGACCAGTGCTGGTGGTGGCCCGACCCTGTCAAGGTGCTGCACCTCAAACGCCATCAGTCTGGGCTCGTCCGTCTGGTGCAAGTCATCGACTTGAAGTAACGTGACCCGAGTGCTGATCCTGTGCATTTTGCTAGTGGTCGATTGCGCCGAAGGTACAGAGCGGCAAATGCTGCGCGCGAAGCTCAAGCCAAGCAGGGTTCAGAAAATCTTCGTTACACACCTCCACAGTATGCACACGATATCCGAATCAAGGTGTTCTAGACCTGATTTGGACCTAACTTGCGTCGGCAGTGGACCATTGCATGGGCATAGCACCCCTGATGAGGTGTGTTTGTGTTACGAAATGCGCCGTTGCCTAATCTGCGTTTAGGAACTTGATGTCTTCGGTTACAAACACCCAGTCCAAGCCTGATGTCAAGCGGTTGGATATATTCGGGCCAAACGGTCTTAGGGAATTGCTTAGGACGTCCCTAAGGCTTACCCACACGACCTTGTCGGGCAAGTACGCAGTGCACGAGCTGTTGCTTCCGGGAGATACGCCTTACCAATGCGGGCAGTCTGATCTGCATCCCAACGAGGCCGCCGGGAGAGACCTTGCGCAATCAGGCGGTGGGTGTTGGACGGATGTCGAGAACGACGCAGGGTGGGTCGTTAGTGCTGGGCCGATCAAACATAGAGGTATGTCTATTGGCAGACTCGTGCGTCGCCACGCTAGGACCCCCACTAACTAGGGTGAGGGTGGTTCGTTCCGGAGGTCCAATTAGCCGATCGTGTTGCGCGCAAGCCAATCACAGCGCGTGTTTGACCTCCGGAACGGACATCCAAGGCTAGTGGGGGTCCTGTGGGTCCTACCATGCTCCCGCGGTGGCGCTCTTCTGGGCTCCTTCGCAATTACCGCCGGCTGCTGCCGCTCGACGATCCCTTCATTCGGTGCTCGACTGACCTTGGTTATTCACAGTGCCCTGTATAGGATACGTCTTCCAAGAGTCTCCGCGCGCTGCGCCGTTCGACTCGGAGACGTATCTCGAGCCGCTTGACCGCAACGCAGATGCACTTGTTGCGCAGGGGATTCGAAACCCTCGGTCTCTCCTAGGGCAACTCTTGCGTTCTCGCGAATCCATCTCACTACCTGATGATACGGTGTTGCATCCTCCTCCGCTCATTCCAGGCCGAAAGCTGGTGGTATTGGGTGATACCTCTGATCCTTGGGGTATCAAGGACATGGCGATGGATGCGACCTTGCTGGTGCACGAGGCAACAAACGCATACATCCCGCTTAGCATCGACCCCAAGAGCCCCAAAGCGGACACGGAGGGGAGCGTCACGGAACGTGCCTTGCAACGCGGCCACTCGACGCCTGCCATGGCAGGAGACTTCGCTCGCGCTATCTGTGCTCGCAGCCTTGTCTTGAATCACTTTAGCTCAAGGTAAGTTGCCGTTCGGCCATTGCCTTCCGATCTTAGTCTTGTCGCAGACCTCCGGATGGGGGTTGTGATAGTCGAGAGCTAGAGATGATGAGTTTTTTCTGGGGAGCCACGGTCATCTGGTCAGCGATGAAGTGCTAACTAAACTCTGACAGGTTCTCTTCTCCCAGAGGTTCTTCGCACGAGCAGCCAGACGCTCCGGTGGAATCAGATACTCGAGCAGCTGTGATGAGCGAGATTGAGCGGCAAGCAAGCGACGCCTGGGGTGGCGGCCAAGCAGTTGCTGCGTATGATCTGATGAGCCTTGATCTTGGCAATTGACATGGCAAGGGTATAAAAATCACGATCTAATTGATAATGCGTAGGTTTGTTACAGAGAGTATAGATAGTGTATGTCTCCCTAAAGGGCGCGGCTCGTGTATAAATCGCCGCTTTCGCGAGACACTTGAAACCAGAATACAGAAATCGTTCAGCAGAATAGACGGACCAGACGTGTGTAGAACAAAGAGAGGTGCAAGATTGCGGACATCCCGACGTACGATAATACGATACAGAACGGTAATACAAAGAAGAACATCAATTTGTGCAGGACAGATACGAGAAGCTACTCAGTTGGGGTGCGTGCCAGGCGTCCAACGATTGGCATTGATGTAGGGTGATGACGAGCTCTCGTGGAGCGTAGGGAGGTTTCTCTGGTACGGAGATGCCGAGGGAGTCGACCGCGACGCGTGGGAGGACTGGGCGAGGCTAGCAGCATCGATATATGCGGCGTGATAATGACTGGTCTCGATAAGGCTTGCCTCATTGCTGCCGTACGGGTGTGTAGCAGGGATAGTCGGGTTGGAGCTGCCTTCGGATCTAAAGCCGAGGAGCGAAATCCCCAGTGTGGAGTCTTCGCCAGCTAGTAACGTATGCATCCCCTGCCCACCGGCGCCGTGATGGTCCCCCAAAGATGACGAGACACCCCAAAGCTGAGGATCTGGACCGGGCCGAACCTTTGTCCAGACGCTGGGTGCGTAAACGTGGTTGGAGATATCCGGGTTGAGAGCCGGTTGGGCCAAGTGCAAGGGAGAGGCAGCGATAGGCGGTGGGGATGGAGTGAGGGCTGCGACGACCCCCGAGGCAACGCGTTCGTCAAACGAATGCCAATTCTGCATTTGCGGGTTGGGTTCGGCAGCATGGTGACCAAACGCAGCGCCATGGTTGAGATCCCCATAGTACGTGCCCTGAGTGCTGCCGTAAAAATCTCGCTGCGACTCTGCCTGGCCTAGTGACGTCGCTTCGCCTAAAATTTTTGAGTTGGCGGGCGGAATATAGGCAGAACCCACACCGTACCCGACAGACGCCACAGACGGCGTTGGGGAACGGTCCGAGATCTGCCCCGGCGATCCACGACCATAGTTGTCGGCCGGGGGATAGGGGTGCTTGGACTGGGTGCTGAGCGGCGAAGAGACCGAGTCTGCAGACTGCGACCGCGATTCATCGCCGCTGAGATTGGCCCCTACCGACTCGGCGGGTGTGCCGACTCGACCGTCGGAGCTCGCGTCGTTGGTTCGGATGGGCCCGACGCCAGATGTTCCGCCGACCTTGCGGCGCTTGCGAGAGTTGTTTGGGCGGCGCCTGTACACATAATCTGGCCAACGCATGTTAAACGTGTCCTGCGTGGCAAAGATCAGACGAGGTTAGGCTCAGACGGAGAGTTCCGTTTACCTTGAGTTTTTTTGCTTGATCCAGATAAAACTGCTTGTTTTCCTAAGCGAAAAAGGTTAAAATTTGGCAATCCTGAAAGACAAATACATGCCTTGGGCATTTCAGACCACTCCTTGCTCAGTATCTTCGATATTTCTCCGGTCCTCATGGTGGGTTGCTCGGATGACACCTTGGAAGAGAGCTATAAGATCACAACCTGAACGATGGCGAGACTTTTTGTGGATGCTCACCATGGGTCGACGTTTGCGAGCAAAGATCATAAACGCGTTCATGGGACGTTTTGGGGTGCCATCCGAGTTGAGCTGCTGTGACCGCAGTTGGGCATTGGAGTCTGAACAGAGGGTCAGAACAGTAATACCAGCTGGCACAGACCGTACCTAGCCCCTCAACGTCGTCGTCCGACATTGACGCGATGTCAAAATCCTCACCATAAACCGGTTCCGTGTCATGATAAGGGGTATATGAAAAGGGGCCGTGGGGGAAGTGAAAGGCGGCATCCTGGCCGTGGTTGAAGAGATAGTCGTGGGATAGGGGAGGCATGGGAGGATAAGAGGCCGGCTGATTGTGAATCCAAGTGTTTTCGACGCAAGTGTTTTCGATGTAGGTGTCTTGCAAGCAAGGGTTGGTTGAAATGGCTGGGGGGAGCCGATGACGTAGATCGTTGAAAGCAAACGAGTGATAAGGATGGCAAGACGATCGCCCTGTCTTGTCGACCTGTGCAGTCGGGTAAAGTACAGTTTGGGATCCCATGTGCGACACTGAAATAGCCCGCGCGGGGGGCTAAAAACCCACGGTGTTGGGACCCCAAATATTCGTTGGGCAGCGTCTGAGATGTAGGAACGATTGGTTCTGTGGCGCTTGGGGTCACGGGCTGTGTGGGTATTGGCCAGAAGGCTAGGCAAAGATGGGTGGAACGCGATGATCGGGAAATGGGTGCAAGTCACGAATTAAATCCGAGACGAGGGCCTAGTTGGTGTCGGCCCTCGCTCGAGCATAGACGGCGCTGCCAGAACGGGGCAAGAAGTAGAGACGCGCAGAAGCAAGGAAAGTTGGGGAAGCTTGGTTCGGGTCGGGACGTGGGTGGGGGTAGTAGGGGAGTGCAGAGAGTGATAGCAGGGTATTCAGGCTGTCGAGGTGTAGCCAATGGTGTGGGACGGAGGCGACCACGCAACTCCGCAGGATCCTCCCTAATGACATGCGTCGTACCCCGTTTTTGACCGCTCTTCGTCGAGACGAGCACCCTGACGCATCGAATCCAGGAAATCCGGAACAGCCCGGCTCGACATCGAGTCGCCCAGCGAGCAATCCTGGCAGGGACCAGGCTCGAGGACAGCGTGGCCACACACGGCTTAGCCTCACGGCATCGAAGCTGCGCATTCCTGATCAGCCAAAACCTTGTCGCGACCGCACAAACTGTGTGTCCCAGGCGGCGATGCACTGTGATATCTCCGGCACGGGCCTGGGCTAGACGCGCCCCATCAGCGGCAGGCGCCGGCGACACCTGGGGGGTCGGCGCTCCGCCCAGCGATCGCGTCGATCTTTTCCCATCCAAGTCATCAGCGCCGCGTCTTCCCACAAATGAGCTGTGGAATTGGCATCCTTGGTCGCGTTGCCCTGGTTCATGCCAATTCGGACCGTCGTCCAGCACTCCGTCATGCGCGTCGTCCTGCCATATTTGCTCCGGGTTCGGTCGCAGCGACGTGGCAGCGATGGTGGAGATCTTGCGGCGAACAGATCACACCCCGTGAAAGCATCATATGATAGGCATCTATTTGATATGGATATATGCTACCTACATGTATCCTACCACATCCAACGGTATCACTAGAAACCAAAAAGGTGGGTGCCTTTCAAGCCCAGACACTATCTTCAGCGGGATGCAGCAACTACCGAGGGATCAGACGAATGGTCCAACAGATGCATCACAACACACCTCGTCAGCAATCTCAAATTGACAGATCGCTTCAAGACACGCACGCCCCACCCATCGCTCCAGCTCTTGTACATGCTCCGGGGTAATAAACTCTTGCGTCATCCGGGATGCGAAAACCATCTGTATCCCAGATGCCCGAATACCCCCAGGACGGAGGCTGTTTGAGTCTAATCAAAAACAGCCGTTTACGGACCAATATCCACATATACGGAATGATTGACGTACCACGCGTGGCCATCTCCACCTGCTTGCCGTGCGGCCGGCGGGGTGGATCAGGGGCTGGGACGTACACCTTGGCGAGATGATACAAATGGAACGTTTCCATCTGCGCACCGAGTCAGCACGTCTAATGTACTCCGCTTTCAATGGGCCTTGCCTCGAGGGTAGCCAGCCGGGGGATCTCAGCGAGCAATCGGTCGATCAAGCCAGAGTTGTGATCTGGGAACGTGGTTTGGCGCCCTTGGGATGAATAAAAGCTGGAAAGAGCAGTTGGCTGTCAGATCGTCGGGCTAGCACCGCGCCACCAACCTGTCCGCAGCCGCATTCACTATATCGCTATAAACACGGGTCTCGGTGGCGCCGGCTGCATGAGCTGCGGCCGCTGCTTCGCCAACCACCTCGACGAGCTTGGCATGCAGTGCGTGGTCACCGCTCACCTGAGTTCAAAAGATATCGAAAGGTTAATCGATAGGGGGGCCAGCGGGTACGCACCGGCTTGCTTATCACGTACGCATCCTTGTCGTTTTCAGGCCCGGTCGCCGGGGCACCAAAGTCAAAGTCCCAGTTTCGCGTGATGGCCACACACGACTCTGGGATGACCAGAGAGCCCACAGGTACATCGGTGAGCCCCCCGCACGAACCATAGCTGCCGCAAAACAAAACGTTCAAAACGAGCAGGACACGCGATCGCCGCACGAACCGGACGATGACCATCTCGCCCACCAGGCATTCACGCGCCTCGCGAACGAAAAAGTCCATGTTGGGCCCTCCCATGCCTATGGCGATGATCGAGACAGGAACGCCATTGCAACGGCCTAGATCCGGAAGTGCACATGGTGGGTCCATCGGCACGCAGCGATGGGTATGTCACGTACCGGTGATCGTCAGGAAACCGCGCTCACTCGCGAGCTCAAACGGGCGAGGCGATTTGTCCAAGTGGGAGGCGACCGTTCTTGCACGTTTTGGGTCGCCTACGGTTATCTGTAATGAATTTTTCGAGGTTATTGGGGTGAGGAGCCACGTTTTGAGGTCGATACGCTACTGACGATTCGGTTGGCAATCTCACCGTGCTTGAGGCCAAGATGGTACACGCGACCGCTGGGGGTACGGGGAAAGTCTAGCCGGCAGCGCGGTTAGTGGCACTTGTAATCAATCTCCACGACTTACTCGCGTTGAGGACCAGGTCTTTCATGGGCAGAGGGTGGTGGAACGAGCGTCGAGCCACTCGGCAGTTTTTAAGCGTTGCCCGAACAGCGTCGGCGTGGGGACTGGGTATAGGTCTTGTGATGCCGAGTATGGATCATAATGGCCGTAGCTCATTTACACATTTTATTGGCACTTGTGACTAAAACAGAGCCAAATACAGCTACCCGAGATGATGTCACGAGGCTACAGCCTGGGTTTGATAAACTTTTGAACCGAGCTAGGGTCAAGCAGTCCCGAGGGGTATGGCAGGCTGTTCTTGAACGTGTGGAGCGAGCCTCCGTCGACAGCCTGGTCCATGGTTATTACGGAGAAACCAGTCGGCGAAATAACTTACCAGTACTTGTCCAGTAATGTATTTCGCGGCATCACTAAACAGGAATACCGTTGTGTTCGCAACGTCCCCAATATGCCCCCATCGTTGCAGCGGGATATCCGCTACGACAGCCAGCCCAAGTGCCCTCCTCTCTTCCTCTGTGGTCTGAGGAGCCAACCGATCCATTCCCTCCGTGTTCCCAATCGGACCTGTTCCGCAAATATTCAAAACCGGCATACAAGAGACCAGGAAGAACATACCCGGGGTGATAACATTGCTCCGAACGCCCCGTGGGCCTTCCTCCACAGCAAGCGTTTGGCTGATAGCGTCTACCCCCGCTTTCGCCGCAGACACGTGCACCTACGTCTCAACGTCAATCTGCTGATCACAGCCGAGGAGAGCTCTGCTTGCCTGCCATGGTGTTCCCCGATAGTGGAAGGAAGCTGATACCATGAGATACGCTCCATGGCATTCCCGGACGTACGGGAGTGTGGCCTTGACGGTATTGTACGTGCCCAGCTGACAAGGAAATGAATTGGCTATATACGGAAGAAGTAAATCCAGGAGACTCACAGTGTCAATCTCCACGACGGTCCGGAACGCGTTCTCCGAGACACCTTCGATCGGAGCCAAAAAGTTACCAGCAGCACCTGCGAGGCACAGCTCGGTCCGGGCCGGCAGACAGGAAACGCGACAAACTCACCGCAGACCACGAAGTCGATGCGCCCGAATTGAGCAATCGTCGCTTCCACAGCAGCGCGGAGTTGTTCAGGCTTTCTCACGTCTGCCTGCGCTGGAATACATTTACGGCCCGTCGTGGCCGAGAGTTCTTTTGCCGACGAGACGAGTCGCTCGAGGCTGCAATCAAAGTTTTGTTCGAGTCAATCAGCGTTGTACCTGGGATTGACGCACTTTCTTCCGACAATCGTCGCGTTGGCACCGTGCCTCATCTATGCCACTTGGTGAGCCCGCGAGGCTGCCGAGGACAAATGACCCACCATGGTTTCGACCATCCCCTTGCAGATTCCACTGCCTCCTCCAGTACAGAATAAGACCTTCCCATCGAAGATGTTGTTTTTAAAGGTAGAAGTCGATGGTACATACTCTGTGACGTATGGCGTTTTGCTCAGAGTGGGGGCCATGGTTGCGGGGAAGAGGTCGGTTCGGCAACCACGCATTGCCGGCCGAATTTGTAGCCCTCACAAGCGCCGAGCGGCTTCCGCCATTACTCCACCCTGACCACAACATGAAGGTCAATGTCAAACACTGGCACGCAGTCGCTCATTGGAAGTGGGACATTGGGACCGACGCAGCAGAGGGGGAAGAGGACGAGGAGGAAGATGTATGTGGGATATGTCGCGTTGCGTTCGAGGGGTGCTGCCCAACGTGTAAAACGCCAGGAGACGACTGTCCTCTGAGTGAGCCTCTCGATTCAGTGTGGTTACTTTACTGACGATAATGTAGTTTGGGGTCAATGTACACACGTTTTTCATATGCATTGTTTGATCAAGTGGCTAGACCAGCCCGCGTCGAAACAGCAATGCCCGATGGACCGCCGCCCTTGGGGTGAGTAATGAATATCTGCTTCACGAATATTAATGGTTTTACATCTTCTCCCTCGTCATTAATTGCGCGCTCTCATCGCTATATGCCCCCACCATCTCAGTCGACGCCGAAGCAAAAGTCGGTCGCAATAGACTCCCGGCCACAATTCAACCCCAGGCAGCAGAAACCGCAACAACCTAGTTTCCCCCACCATATCCCATCGCGTTCACTGTAATTTACTGGCCCTTCTCACATCCGCCCTAATATCGTTGATATATTCACAAATTCAGTATTAGAACACGATCTCGGTTACGCATCCGTCTCGAGTGTGGATGTGCCACATCACGCATCAGCAGCTCTGAGCGTGAAAAAATTGGCCGCAACGAGCTTCAACCCATATCGTTCCCCAAACGCCACACCTGACCACTTCCTGCGTTGCTCAAGCTCAGCCCCATACTCTGGTGCACCCGCAGGGACTTCGAAACCAACATTCGGTTCGCGGAGTAGGAGGAACACTGCCAGAAGTAGACGAATGAATAGCTGCAAAGGTGGAAGCAGCGATGCGACCAACCATATCGGTGCACGCCCGTACCAGGCCCCGGACCCGGCGGGCGGTACGGTGTCGTGGCGGCCTTGAACGACTTGGCTCCTACGGGTGGACTCGGATCAGACTCTTTAGCCAACGCGACCAAGGTCTCGACCCCAGGCGGCTTTAGACCCGTAAGCTATATCATAAACCGCAATCTCAGACTAACTCGGTTGTGCTTAGCAAAGGATGTTGTCACCCACCACCCAGTGGCGGAACGGTCCAAATTTGGGATCAGCACGCGATGGCGCATCAGGATCTAGAAACGCCAGCGTATAGGTGCTTGTTTGGTCGTCCTCCGCCGCTGAAGCAAATGTGATCGTTGGTTCGTCGACGGTATCAGCTTTGGTTAGTTCGTTCCCGAGCTGAACTTCTTTGTCGCCCCACGAGACGTTAAGCAGCGTCGAAGGGATAAAGTTATTGGGGATGACCTATCAGCCGATGTATCAGTCGGACTAATGTTAATCTGGCATTGGAACGCACGTCGGGAATAATCTGGTACTCGTTGAGGGCAGAAACGACATTGTCAAACGGATTGAGGGACGGCATGCTGGGGATGTGTACGCCGGTTGCGCACACTGGATCTCTTATATGCATCGAATGACCTCATGATAATCCGGGCCGGGGGTCCGCGCCAAGAAGAATACCGCTGTTGCGAATGTGATTCGTTCTTATTGAGAATTGGTTATCCGACGTCTAGTAAGCTTACACCTCGGCTAGGGATTCAAAACAAAGTTCGTATTATTTTGATCAGTTAAACATAGCGATGCAGATGTATGCTAAATGGGTCCCATGTCAAGTTATACATAATCGCGGGACAGAGAAATAGACTCACGAGTGGAGGATTTGAAGTTTGCCGAACTGCATAACCCAGAGACCGCAAATCAGGCGGGAATAAGCAGTCCACCAAAATTGCGGACGGCGGCGATAGATCCGAAGAACAGGCCAAGTCCCGTAAGCAGGCTGAGGTTCCCTATATTTCAGGAGCAGAAAACGTGTCAAACAAAGGCAGATGTATTAGAACGAGGTGACATTGCACCTGCACGCTTGTCCGCCGCCCAAACTTCTGTCCTCATGAACTGTGCAAACGCGCCCTCGTCTGAATCGTGCGTGGCTCCAGAGTGGGTGAGGTATGCAGGGCGAGGCCGAGAGTTCATTTCAAGTGGATTCTTTGAAGGATACCTAGATAAACGAACCCGATGTGGTCGGCAGGTGCAGAACGGAGAATTATGATTTGCATGGGTGGCTATCACGTGATACAGGGCCTAGTTCCACAAAATGTCCGTAAAATTAAACAAAATGTCCATATATCCCCCAAAACGGATGTACCCTAATATATAAAGTGACTCAGCAGCAGGCAGCTTTCCAGCTCTTCTTCCCTTTCCCCCAATCATCCCTTAACCTCAACGCGGTAGGTCCATCGGCCTCTTCTTCCCCTTCATCATAACCCAACCTCGACTCTTCCCATTCCCATCGCTGTACAACTCGGCGGGCAATATACTCAAACACGGGCGCAACCCCATTGCCCGTCCGTGCGCTCGCCCAGAATAGTCGAGGTCCAGTTTCAGGCGGCATTCTCTCTTGTGTTGAATCTGGGTGCTCAGTCGACTCTTCAAGGTCCAGCGGGGCCACAGCATCGGGTGCTTTCTGTGGTTTGGCTGTCGTATCAGACCCGGCGGTAGCAGCAAGCGAATAAGGCACAAGCCGGGACCGAGAGGGCTGAGCGGGAGTCGAGGGGGAAAATTGGGAGCGTGCGGTTTCCATAGATATCACCGACGACCCGCCTCGAGGGAGCTGGCTTTGATTGGGGGACGCCCCGCGGCTCGATACACCTCTGGCTGGACTGGTGGTGCGAAACAAGGACGTCGCAGGGGTATGGTAGATCGAGTGGCCGGTAGTAGCTGTGCTATTTCTTTCTCGGCTCATTGCGCGCGATTTGATTCGAGATATCCATGGAGCACGCGGGCTGCTAGATAGGACGCCAATCGAGCGGGGGCGGGACACGGATCGAGGGGGAGACTCAGGCTCTGTATCGGAGCTGATGGGGCGTGTGTGTCCATTAGACTGTGGGATGTTGGCCGGCTGGGTAGCAAGATCGTCGCCGGAGTCATTAGAGCCTAGCGAGATGCCGTCGATAGTTATTGTTCGTCGATGTGTGGGTCGTTCAGGCAATGGGGTTGGAGGATGGGGAACGGGAATGAGATCTCGGAGGAATTGTTGCGCAATTTGTTCGGTGACGACGCGACCCCCGCCATTGGAAGTCGACTGTGAATGTTTTCCGTTCCCGTTTGCCTCGCCGGTATAAGGGCCGTGCTCAGGGGAGAGGTCGACCTTATTCCCTACAAATGTTGCACAGAAGTCTGCTTCGGTGCCTTGGGGGACGGGGCATTTCGCGGCAAACTCCTCCCACCACCTTCGCAGAGACGTCAAAGAATCAGGATTGGTCACGTCAAACATGAGGATGGCGGCATCGGCACCTCGAAAGAAAGCAGTAGAGAGAGCCGAGAAGCGTTCTTGCCCTGCTGTATCCTATAATAATTCTCATTAAAGTTATATGTCATGACCAAGGAAGTTCAGGAGGCGCACCCATATCTGTAGTATAACCGACTCTTCTGGATTGGCGTGATGAGGAAGTTTCTTGGTAATGAAGTCTGCTCCGATAGTAGCTCGGTATGCGGACGAAAACCTCCCTATGATGTACTGCGACTGGTCAGATGAGCAGACAAGGCCGCAGCGAACTCGTAACTCACCTGGTTTCGGAAACTAGTCTATGTGGATGGTCCAGAGTAAGCGGCGAGCCATATACGGGTTACTGCGGCTAACCTTGCCCGCACCGCTGTCGCCAATAATTACAACTTTGATAGTTCGTGGGGTGTTTACGGTGTTCATCGTCGTCGGGAACTGCCTTAGACATATGACAACAATCCAGGAACGCCAGTCAAGCGCGCGCCTAAGAGTGGTTAGTCACAAGGCTTCTCGCGTGGCTGCCCAGCTTCCTCCCTACTACCCACTTGCCACGCGCCGAACGTCCCTCAACCACAACAGTCCTACCTGCCCATGTGGTCGGATGATAAAACTTGGCGCGGTCCCCACAAGATCGTTCTGATACTCCACATTGGTGTTGAGTATAGCGAGGTGGCATACGCCCACTTGACTGAAGGTTAGATTCCCTGCGTCAGTGTGGCCTTGGTATTCTAACCACTCAGAACTCCACTTGGTATTTGCAGGGTCGCCCCTGCTGCTTCACGCCGTCACATCCTGGCCGGGGCAAGATGCCAGTAATCAAAGCAGAAAAGTCCCAACGGCGATGTGGTATAATAGCGACCAGAAGGTACAAGGTCAGCCTCTAGTGGAATGATTGGTTTGGCTGATATCCGAAAAGATGGTTTTTGCGGGAGAGGAGGCTCTGACGCGAGAAACACTGGAGGACGCCGAGCACAACGGCTGGAGCCTCGTGAAAGGATTCCCGCTATACCGGTATCGCAATCCGGCTGCTGCGCTTGACCGTGAGTAAGAACAGCACGACTTCCATTGCTACCCAATTGAGATTTACCCCTTTAGCCCTGCCCTTGGGTGTCTCAATTTCAGCCATCTACACAGATTACATAAACTACCTTATTAAACATGCGGCTCAAGCATTTATGTTTGACGGCCGAGATATCTGGGAGATACATAGCAAGGACATGACGGTGATGTTCATAGAACCTGAAGGCCAACCAACGCAAGATGAATCTTTCCTGCGCGCATGCCTGAGAGACATTAGGCATGTCAGTATCAGTTGCGACGTTCGGGTTATAACGGAAGGCATGGCATATGCTCTGGCCTACGTCTCTGATCTCAATCTCCCTTGCAATATTGTGAGTATCGCCCAGGCCGTGCGGTGTTGGTAACTAAATAGTAATCCTCAGATCTCGAATGTTCTAGTATGCTCTGTTCAAGATGGATTGACCGAAGTCAACACATACGAGGTTGAAAAAACCTCCACTGTCCATAGGGTTGAACACAGGATGGCCTCGCGTGAGCAACCCCGTACATATTGTTCCCCGCCTAATTCCCGATACTTTAATAGGTGCCTGGCCCGGGTTCAGCTGCATTCCCCATAATTGCCGTCTATATCTATCCGACCTATTTGTGCAGGTCGGTCTGCCTTGGGAGGACGCAGACGAGTATCTGTCGGTTGGTGTCAAGGATTTTGAGTTAAATGCGATGCGATCTTTCAAGTCATCAAAGGGGGATTATTCTATCGAGATCGCAAATCAACGATTCCACAATGTCACAATGCGAATTCGGCGCGGGAGAATGACATTGAATAGGTATGTAAAGTCTTGTTGTATTCTGCGGCAACGCGATTATAATGATTGCTAGTCAAATTATCGAAGGCTTTTTTGAGCCATGTGTCTCAGCTATTCTTGATGAGGTTCTACATCACAAAAAAGATTTCGATATACAAGTGGGTTGCCCAAACAGCAATTACTTTGTAAAATACGCACTGACATCGTTGCTTGACCTAGCATATCCTTGTGACAGGGGATTTTGCCAACCGCGAGTACGTTGCGGACAAGCTGTCGCAAAAGCTTGACCAACCCAACTGTCATATTCCAAACAATCTGTTAGTTCTTGGGTAGACCAATGGTGGACAATTGGAACGTATACTAATATAGTCCGGACAAAAGGGACCTCTTCTATCGATTCAAGGGGGCATTCATCCATGGAACTAGTAACCCGGCCAAAACCGTGTCTGCAGTCTCTCTCGGCATACTCATTGGGGAGAGACACGACCGTTCGAACCTGGCACATCATGGTCGCAAAATTTACCGTGGACACGGAGGCCATCGCGTTGTGGGAAACAGATGGTCTGAAATAATCAAAGCGGTACGTGCATTTTCCGCCTTATCTTAGCTACTAAAAATTGCCAATGTTGCACCAGGGGACGAGCATAGATCCAACCTCGCCTGTTCGCCGGCGGATAGTGCGGTCGTTGAACCCCTCCCGAGATCTATCAAAAGGGCCGGGCAAGTACGTCTGTCTCCTGTGGTCGTTTGACGGCAGGGAGAACGAAAACTCGGGTTGGGCAAGGGATCAGAAAGGTAATATTGTTTCATACCAGCAGGACCTTGGCTTTGACTGAAATATCTAAAATGCAGAACGTGTCAATAAAGGGTTTCATGAAGTTTGCCGTGTCGAAGCCGACTTCACCGATTATAACGGGACTCTTGCCCGCAAGTATAAGGGTAAACGTTCAAAAGACGCGCTAGAGATGTTCCTCGTTATTGGAGTTAGTGGGCTTCAGCTCGAGGCTCATATTGAGTGGGATGAAAAAGTAAGCGGGGACATCTACTTCGTGAACTTCAGCTGATTGTCTGATTTGGGTAGGGAGTTACAAACAGAGGGCCAGCTTCGGTTATAAAAAGCACATCTCAATAATTCTTGCAACTTCTTCGTTATATCCTTTTGGATCAGAGGGAATATCAGTGGGGCAGTGTAAAATATTGGTTTCACTTCTCCCATGCGTGCCAGCAGTCCAGTGTATTTACACATCCGAACATCCATGCAACCGAGCGCATACAGCTCTACCAAGCGGTTCTATAGGATACCCATGACGCATACATCACCAGGCACAAAGATGTTTGGGTGTCGCCAAGACATGTATTAAAATGTTGGAAGCTTCCACAAAGTAACTACTCAACCACTCGTCCACATATCCCAACTCCTGAAAACTTCCTGCCGTGAGCTCGACACTCAACGGGTCAAATTAGTTAGCCAATTAGTACTGAGACCCATTAACAAAACAACAGGTTTTCAGGTCACAATCCACGGACAGACGCCCATCAACCGCGTCTAAGACACTACAGTGGATTCGAGGCTTTCTCTTGCACAAAACGCGGTGAAAGTCGTTTAGAACAAAGGAACTTGAGGCTTTCGACTACGTTTTGCACAAGAGAAAACTCGGAATTCCCCGTAGTGAGAGTGCAAGGCCTCTTGATCACGTGGCTGCCAAGCTGCTTGCTTGCCACCCGCTTGCCACCACGCCGAACATCCCTCAATCACGAAACATATCACAGCTCCCAATATTTCTACTGCACATGCGGTCAGCCGACGAAACCTGGCATGACCCAACCAAAATTGTGCTAATCCTTCAGATCGGCGATGAATATAGTGAGGCAGCATTTGCCTACTTGCAGGAAGGTAGGATTTTCTGCGTCGGTGCGACCTTGGGGCGCAGTTAGCCCCAAGACACTCAAATTTTGGTGCAATCACAGGCATCTCCCCGTTACTTCACCCCATCGCATCTTGGCCGGGGCAGGAGCGTGGTGGCCCCGCCGGAACAGTCCCAACAGTGATGTGGTACGATAATGATCGGAAGGTATGAGGCTCGGTTCCTCAATAAATGATTAACTTGGCCAACACCCTGAGAGATGGTCTCCGCCGGAGCAGAGGCTTTGTCGTACGAAACAGAGGATGCTGCTGAGGACAATGGTTGGCACTGCGTGAAGGGGATCCCACTCTACCTGTCTGCTCATCTTGCTGGCATGTCTGATAGCAATCTTGATCGTGAGCAGGGTCAACAGTGCTGCCATGGTCGTCCCATTGACCTTGATCCCGTTAGCCTTGCCTCCTGGAGTCTCGCTTTCAACTATCTACACCGACTACCTGAACTACCTGCTTCAACATACTATAGAGTTCTTTGTGGACCGTATGGTTGACGGCCGCGCTATCTGGAGGGATCTTAGTCCCGATATGATGGTAGTGTTCATACACCCTCAAGGCTGGTCAGCGCGAGAGGAAGCATTCTTACGTACAGCTCTACGGAAACTTGAGTCTCCATACTCAGATTGTGAGGTTCGATTTATATCCCAGCCAGCTGTGTGGACTCTGGGGTACCTTTCCGACTTGAAACCCTCTCCCGCCACGGTGAGTATTCCGTAGGCCTCGCGGAAGACACACTAAAAGGCGTTACGAAATTTACAGGGTGGCAGCGTCCTAGTGTGTCACATCGGAAAGTCGTCGACTGAAGTCACCACGTACGAGATTGAGAGAATTGTGGCAGCTCATAACCTTGGGTACCAAACGAACTCACGTAAGAGGTTGCATGTATCTGTTGCTCCTTCGGTTGCTGATGTCCACCTTGACCTGCACCCATTCAGGCCTGGAGACCGGCTTTGGTGCGATTACCCAGAATTGTCGCCTTCATCTATCTGGGAAGCTCAGGAGTGCCGGGCTAAGCCCAGGAGATGTCCAAGAATACTCCTCTAATGGCGCTAAAGATTTTGAGCATACGGCAATGCGAGTCTTCACATCTTCACAACAAGAGCAATCTATCGAAATCGGGGGCCCACGATTCAACAACTCCGAAATGCGGATTCGCCGCGGGCGCATGACTGTGGATGGGTATGTGGTGCCTATCGCGCCTTCGAGCTAAAAGACTGTTATTCTCACGGTAATTAGCAAAACGATGGAAGGCTTCTTTGAACCATGCATCTCAGTCATCGTGGAGGAGATTCAGCGGCAGAAGGCGAATTATGATATTCAGGTGAGCTACATTGGGTAATCTGCCCTATGCAGTATTGGCATGACAGAAATACCAATGTTTGATTTAGCATATTATTGTCGTCGAAGGTGTTGGGACCAGCCGGTACCTCCAACATAGGCTGAACCAGCACTTTGATTCGACTGGTTGTCGTATCACTTATGCTCCCAAGTCAGTCATTCGGTCTTTGGCGCAAAGTAGTCAGAGTACCGTACTAACCTTTTGCCCATTTTAGAAATTTCCTGATCAGTGGTGCCGTGGTGCATGCAATCAACAACTTCACAACTAGTAACACGCTAGCCGCCTCTCTTGGGATACTCATAGGGGAAAGATATAACTCCTCAAATTCGGAGCACCATGGACGCAAAGTTCATCGTGGACATGGCGGTTATGGTGTGGTAGCCAACAGGTGGTCTGAAATAGTCAAAGCGGTGCGCACGTCCGTCTCCTCCTTAGAGTACTCATTTACATAGAACGGGTACTAGGGAACGGAGATCGATCCGTCTTCTCCTGTTCGGCGACGCATCGTTAGATCCTTGAACCCGAGTCGCGATCGAGCAAAAGGGTTAGGAAAATATGCCTGTGATTTATGGTCATTCGGTGGCGAGGCAGATGAAACCCCAGGGTGGGCCAAGGATGAAAATGGTGAGGTCTTGCAGTGGTAGAGTCCTAGCTCCAACTCAAATGAGCATCTTTCAGGGGGTGTTAACGAAGGGTTTCAGAGAATATGCCGCGTTGAGGCCGACCTTGCTGGGTATAGCGGAGCCCTCACTCGAAAATACCGAAGCACGCGGCCAAGAGACGCACTCGAAGTGTTCCTTGTCATTGGCCAGAATGGTCTTCGGTATGAGGCTCATATTGAATGGACTGAAGAGGTGCGAAGGGGGGTTTTTTTTTTGAACGACTTCCGTTGATTGTTCGGCTATACAGGGAGTCGCGAGGAAGGGACCGGCTTCAATTTTGAAATTTGACTAAGTATACCTGGGTCGTGGTAGTCCCCTGGCGTTATTGTTACCCCATAGTCTCCTTCATGGTCTTGCTGTTCGTGCTGTTTCTTGAAATGCCTAATGCTCACAAGCATACCCCAGTGCATTGATTAATGGGGTTCCTCCGGTTCAGCTGACAATGCAATACGCTCATACAAATTTACCGCATATACATATTAAACATTGAGCTTGACCTTTTACTACGCATACATAAACAACCGCAAAGATGAATGTTCGATCGCCGAACCACCAGCAAGACCCCTAAATCAACCATCAAACACCCATTTCCACATCTCCATTCTGGTCAACCTCCACCGCCCTACCCTCACCCCCGCCACTCTCAAACACCTCCCGGTACAAGCTCGCGAGCTCGACGCTCAACGGCGGGACAACCGCAGCCTTGCGCCTACTCTCATCGACGTCTTCGCCACGATGTTGCCGTTCGCGTTGGCGCGCAAGGAAATACAAGTAGTCAAGGCTGTGGCGTGGTTGGCGGGCATGCGCACGAGGCGTGTCGATGGGTGCACCTGAGAACCAAAGGAGCTGGTTCGTATGCGGATCTCGGTCAAAGTGTTTGACTAGTAACGAAATGGATTAGCAAAATGATAGGGGTTTAACTACGGGCAAACACACCTGTCTCTTCCGGCAACACATCGACAATCGAAGCTTGAACAACTGCTGGCCCGCCAGCGGCAGTCGCAATCGACCGATCCTTTTGCGGGCCCAGCGTAGTACTCCCACCCGGCCCTCCACCCCGCTTCTTCAACAACGCAGCGCCCTTCAAAAACGGACTCGGGTGTTTCCTCGGCACCACCGGTTTGCTGCTCGAAAATTTCTTGATCGGCATGTACTCCCAATCAGCAGCAGGTTTGCGGATCCCGTCGGGTATGCACGTCGACCAATTTTTGATCTTTGAAAAGCTCTTGGAGGAGGCGTCGTATCGGCTTTCGCAGACGTAGAGGGGGCGGCCGGGGTACCATGCTGGCGGACTCGGGCGGCCACGGATATGCTTGGGGAGAAATTGGCATGCTATAGGCTCGATAATTTCTTGCAGGGAATTGGATGTTGTGTAACCCGTCTTGAACACTTCTCTCTCCCAGAATGATCGAGTTGCGCTATGCACGGTCTAAAACCCGGGTCTAAGCGTTAGTTGTCGGCAATGAAAACTAAAATAGGAACCTGCCTGTTCGGGGCGCCAATACCAGGTCAAGCTCAGCGTCTTTGCCGAATCAGCCCTGGCTCCACATCAGTCATCAATTGACGAGATTATATGTAAACATACCCCTCGATTTTTTGCACCTGCGCAACAATCGGTTTGGACGGGATTTCCTTATTCGCGAGGTGGACCCAATCACCTGGGTTGTAGGTGACGCCTTTGAAAGTGGCCGAACTTGGCGCGCCTGGGGTTGACGCACTCGGTGAAGTTACGTCAACTTGCATTTCCTCTTGTTTCGAAGAGGTGAGGTTATGCCAGAGGCACTGGTCCCAGGATAAGTACAGGTAAACGGGAGTACCATGGGTACACACCTGGAGCACAAGGACGCGACCATACGAATAAGTCCCTTCTTCGTGCCATCTCCTGGCTTTTTCGAATAGGCAAGACATATCCATATCGAACTCTTTTGGAGAAGGGTAAGCTCGGGTTCTGATTTTATTCTTCAATACACGTCAAGCACAGCAGCTAAAGAATCGACAAACCGGACTTACCTCGATTAGAGAAACGGAGATGGGAGTCTTTAGATCGGTTAGTAATGGTGGCAGGTTGCTTATCCGTTTGGTCACATACATCAAAAGGTAGAGCCTTGTTCGTAGTCTCGTCCGGCAGGCATTCTAGCACATCCACAGCTCGATCACCTCTAAACGCACTCGGTCATGAAAAAGACTAAATAACAGCAGAGGCACTCACCCAGAATCCTTAAACTCTCTAATCTCGTTCAAAACCGCCATATACTTCTCCGCAGGGTCAACAGCTTCAGAAAACTCCATCCAGCCACCCACCCCAGGACCCGGACACCGAGGAAACGTAGCCTCTAGCTGTTGGACAAGCTCGTCGCCCTGCTTATCTCGGACAAGCCCCGCGGTCCCGTCCTCATCAACTTCTCCAGGTGCCGCTGTCGCTGCCGGTGCTGGCACTGGTGTGGACGCCGTAGGAGATACAATCGGCTGGATTGGACGTGGGGCAGCTATCGCCGCCGGAACTGGTTGAGGGGCAAGCACTTGTTGTGGAGCAGGCGCTGGCGCAGGCTGTTGATGCTGAGGCGTACCCACTCGCTGAGGAGCGGGCGTAAGCGTTGCGTTGCGGGATATAATCGGGGTTGCAGGTGCTACTTTTTTAGGCAGCCGGATGGAAGGTGTTAGGGGAGGGGCGACGTCTCGTGTTCGAGAGGACCTAGAGGGCTGGCGGGCGGTGGGATTACTGGGCGCTTCGGGCTTGTCTATTTCGTCTTCGATTTTGGGAAGTGTTCCGGCGGCCACGGCGGCTGTCCATTCCTTTTTGAATGTTCCCTGCAGTGCAGTGGTGAGTCTCAGTTGTGGGTGCGAGAACGATAGCAGACATACCTGCAGCGTCCTAGCGTCATGGCTGATTACCGAATGTTCCTCATTAAAGTGGATGCTGCGAGAACATTATTGATTGAACCTACAGGCGCAATGCACCACTTACGCGTTTGCAAACACGAGCTCGAGATCCGAGTGCAGATCTTCTGCCGTTTTATATTTCCCCTTCTCAAGCTTTTCCTGAATACAAATATTCAATAAAAATAACCAGCAGAGCCTATATACTCACCTTGATGTTTTTCAAAGCCCGGGGCTCCGGAATAATCTTGTAATAATCGGCCCACGTAGCTCGGTCCGGAAGCTCTTTGAACATCTCAGAGAGTAATCGACCCTTGACTTTATGTGTGTATATCGTATCAAACACCCTTTCGGCGGCCTTTTGCTGGTCCCCGGGAAGCGGCATCTTGAAATAGGCAGTAGAGCAAGAAAGTGAGGCAGAAGAGGGAAGATGAGCCACGGGAGCACGTGACCGTGGTTTGGTCATGTGATTCTCCGAGCGCGCTGCCGTGTAAAACGATATTTGATGGCCGCGTTCGACGTGGATAGCAGTTTGATTGGCCTTCTTGGCCGTACTTGTCCTAGTGCTGCTGAAACTATCAAATTTAAAACATTTCATCATATATGCGCATTTTTCTCAGCTTGGGTTCACAGTCCCTCGACGATAGTAGTTCTGCACCTGGAACACCCTGGTTCTTTCGAATCTCAGCTGGTACATTCTACTGCAGTTATAGTTCTTCAAAGCAAAGTTCCCTCTTGCAGGCGCTCCCTTCGACGACGGAATACCAACACACCCCGCGATCCTCAGGTTCAAATCCACATAACATTGCATAATGAAATAACCGACATACTGCATGCAAACAAATACGGTGTTCAAAAGCATACAACCATGCCTTTTCGTCCCCTCGATGCAGATCGATGCAATCCATAACTTCATAAAGCTAATCGAGAACAATTCACATCTATAATGCCCAAATCTTCACTGTCGCGTCCTGTCCACCCGAGACGAGGTACCGGTCAATATACCGCAGTCGCTCGGCGGGGCCAAGGTGCCCGTTGACGGTCAGCGAAGTGTACTGCCTTGTTATCCGGTTGAAGATCTGTCGCGGCCAATCAACACCACCTCCCCACAACCAGCAGAATAAAACGCACCTCGACACCGGTATCTCCAGCGGCTACTATCTTCCTGGTATCAAATTGCACATCTCCCACTCCAGACCCAACAGGTCCGGCCCCACCACCATTCCCGCCCACAGTCGAGTACTCGCTCACGCTGACCCCCGCACTCAACCCGAATTCTTGTCTGCCCGCGCCAAACCGGAGGAGCTCGACGTTTCGGCCGCCAGAGCGGAGGTCCCAGACACGGACGGTGCCGTCACGCGAGGATGAGACAACGTGCGTTTCGTCAAACTGGACGGCGGTGATGGGGGCGGTGTGCCCGAGGAGTGTGCGGTGGGCTTGGCCGGTGCGCACTAGAAAAGGGGGATTTTAGCGAGAGGGTAGATGGCAGTGGTTGGACTTACTGTCCCACATCCGGACCGCACCGTCCGCGCTCCCGCTTACGAGCGCGTACCCCCAGAACTGCAGCCCCCCAACAAACCTATCATCGTACTCCACAGCAGTACTAGACGAAAAGTCATACCTACGCCGAATATTAGCAGGTACCACACCAGGAGGCGGTCAACTCACGGTGTCTCGACCATCTCGCTCAAGTCATTCCCCGCGGGATGCGCAATCGCCCATAGGATATCCATCGTGAGCACGCACTGACCGGTCGTAACATCCCACTGCCTAATTGTCTTGTCCGACGCTCCCGTGACCTAGCCAACATAGAGTTCCCACGAACCCATATACACAAACTCGGCAATTATGACTCACCATACAATCATCCTCAAAGTACAACGCCGTGACCGCCTTGGAATGCCCCTCCAATACTCGTACACACCCCGTCTCTGGACCATCCCCGCTCGCTTCGCTACTACTCTCCCGCTCGAGATGCACAAAGTCCTCCTCTTCTCGCGTTTTTCGTCCGTTTCCGACAAATGCAGTTGCAGCTGTATCCTCCTCGTCTGGTACCTTGCTCATATTCCATACGCGCACAACACCGTCCTCGCCACCAGTGACGCACGCCTGACCCTGCACCTGCAACGCTCTGACGGGTCCAGCGCCTCTCAACCGCCCCACAGGCTCTCCTGCGCACAAATCCCACATTCGCGGGTCCGCATCGGCCGGCGCATAGTGCACAGACGAGTAGGATGGCTGGGGCGCGGACGAGGACGCAAAGGGAAAGGTCGAGTGTGTCTGCGTGGGCGGGTGAGGCGGAAGGGAGGCCGTGACGAGTAGGCCGTATGGCTCGGAGAGGTCGAGCGCGGCGACAGGGCCGCCGGTGGTGAGTGTCATGAATGCAATGTTTGGAGGGAGGTCGTCATGCTCGGAAGGCAAAAAGGCGGGCCCTAAAATGGAATAAATTAGTTTATTACGAAATGAAATCAAGGTGTGCCAGGTGGAGCGCAGAGAAATGCGGGACCAGTCGCAACGAGACTGTACGCACCCTTGCGTCGGCGTGAAGAGCCAACCTCTGCCGGAGTAGACGTCCCCTCTAAGTATTGAAGCTCCTGGACAGCAGTGACTACGTAAAACATGAGCCAGCGCACACACGCCCCCAAAACCACACGCACGCTCATCCTCGAGCTCGAGCTCGTCTTCATGGAGGCGCAAGAGATCCTGCTCGAGGTTATTGCGTATGACATCGAGGGCAGCAATTTTATGCGTGATCTCGGCGATTTCGTTGTTAATCAGACTCTACACCAACCCGCTCAGCACCGACCCAGAGCCAACCCGAATCAACCCAGACACAACTCACCCTGCGCACATAGATGTTCTCCCTGTCCTGGATAATCTCGGCCTTTTGGCGCGCGAGCTCCTCCGGGCTGAACTTGACAGACGACGACAGCGACTGGCGGTGCCTCGTTTTCTTTTTCGCCTCCTTGGCCTCCTCCGCCCCGCTCCCCGTCAACATCCCGCGCGCAGCCAACGCCTTGCTCCTGAGTCCCAGATGCGGCAAGTCCACATTCCGGGCCTTGCGTCTCCGGGAACGACCGGCATCGGCGCTACTGACCGTCGCGCTGAACCCACGCATAAAGCTCACCGAGGTTGCGTCATCGCCCGCCGGCGGGTCCGGGATGGGCTCGAGTAGGAGAGCGTCGGTCGCCTCCTGGACGGACACATCCCGCGCGGTCGTCCGACGGGCGAGCGACATCGGGGCCCTTCCGAGACTGACAAAGTCTATCATGGGCGGGGTGGGCTTGTGCACAGCGCTTGCCGCCGCCGCACTGGCCGCCGCAGCCACGCGCCGCGGGGTCATCATCACAGGTGCCACTACGTCCAGTCATCAGCCAGCCTCACACCACCACCACCACCAAACACACTACTCACATCCCTGGAGTATACGATTCGGGGCCTGGCTGGCATCGCCGCCTGCGAGCGGGGCCAACAGCGACGAGACCGTCCCCAGCCGCGATTCGGTCGACATGGTCAGTGAGCGGGCGCGTCACGTGCGCCTGGCGCCTAGTTGAGCCACCCAGCAAAAAGTCCCACCCAGACCCTTTGCACTCGTCCATGTGGTGCACACGCTGGTACCTCCCCCTGCTGCTCCTCCCGTTCCCCACCGCCCCTCCGTTTTTTCTCCTCGTGCTGTTGTTTTCTCTCACGCTGCATGCCCGACCGTGGTGCGCATCATCCTATTTTTCCCGATTTTTTCGCACCGAATTGACGAAATCGACAGCTTGTACTGTATAGTGCTCCTAGTTGCGCTCTTTACGTCCTCGTGCTACTGGGCTCCCACACCACTCGACATCCCCTCCCACGTCCTCGAAAGCGCCCTACCTCGACTGCTCTACGGCCCCGCCACGCCCCTCCAGGCCCTCCTCGACTCGAATGCGACGATCGCAAACTCTAGCTCCCATGTGACGTACGCGGCCCGCCTCGAGCGCCCAAAACGGTGCTGGTGCGCACCACATAACCTGTTCGAGCCGTTTAACATCACCCGGTGGGAGGCCCGCTCGGGCATGAGCGTAATCGCGCGAAGAGACTTTTGGGGCTGGCTTGTGGACGAGCCGATCGAGTTTCCGCCTCGGCCTAGGACAAACGAGACGATCGTCCAGGCGATTTTAAATACTACCGAGCCCCAAACGACAGAAGACGTCCCGACGCATGCCGAGACCCAAACAGTAACGTGGCAATCCCGCTGGGCAACGCTCCAAGAGCGCGTAGCGTCCTACGGTCGGCCTAAATCTCCCGCCCCGGCCTCCAAACCAGACGTTGTCAAAACTACGCCCCCGCCCTCGCCGACACGCACACCAGACTCTTCGGTTCCCAGTTCTACACTGATGCCCCCACCTGAGACGCCCGCGCCGCTCCCCTGGCTACGGCGGCAATACGATCTTCGTCCGCACGGCGGTGGGATTATTTTGGATTTTGGGTGGGGCCGGCCAAAGGGGGATAGCGGGTTTGATGCCGGGTCGCATGTATTCAAGCCACACAGGGCAGAGCAAGTGCGTTCATAGGATGTATAACTTGGTGGTCGGACCGTCTGTTCATATTGTACGACATGTATCCTGACACTGCGATGTACCCGGTATTTGTACTGCTTTCCTACAACGTCGATGTTATTGATGCAATTATGCTTATCCCGGATCTCCTACAAGGCTTTTGGCCGGGTATCTCGCTCATCAAGCAGTGAATGCGACAACCAAGATCACAAAAGGCTCATTTCGCCATTTTGCCGTGTACTTTATCCAGTCTCTCAAAGGCGGAATACTAAGGTAGAACCCGAAGTTGCTCATCCGATACCACGACACTAAATGCAACAATAATTTGATTCAACCTAAAACTACTCATGCAATGCACATTTTATACACCAGCCCGAGTACTCTACGGCGCCGGCTCAGTCAAATTGACATGAACAGCCTTGACATTCGTATAACTATAAACCCCCAATTAGCACCCACCCAAAACCTTGGGAAAAAACACTCACTTGCTAAGCGCATACTCTCCAAGCTCGCGCCCAATCCCGCTCTGCTTGAACCCACCAAACGGCATCTGGTTATTCAACTTGTTATAGCAATTCACCCAAACCGTGCCGGCATGGAGCTTGTGCGCGACCGTCAACGCCCTCGACACGTCCCTCGAAAACACGGCAGCAGCGAGCCCGTAGACGCTATCGTTGGCCTGGTGGATAATATCGTCGTCGTCTTCAAACTTGGCAATCGCCACGACGGGCCCAAAGATCTCTTCCTGGATGATCTTCATGTCGGGTTTGACGTCGGTGAAGACGGTGGGTTGGATAAAGTATCCTTCGGTCCCGTGGCGTTCGCCGCCGATGGCGATCTTGGCGCCTTGGGATTTCCCAGACTCGATGAACCCCATGATGCGCTGTTGTCGTCGTCAGATTATGTAGCGATTGAAGAGAGAAGGGAGGCTCACGTCAAACTGGATCTGCGAGACCTGCGGACCCTGGAACGTATCGTTCTTGAACGGATCGCCGACCTTGAGCTGGGCAACGTGCGCCGTAAACTTTTCGACAAACTTGTCGTACACGCCCGCTTGAACAAACACGCGTGATCCGGCACAGCAGCACTGGCCGTGGTTAAAGCTGATCACCTTGATCAATGTCCCTTCCTATCGAATGAAGCGCATGGACTCACAAGATACCGAATGCTGCCCAGCGGACCGCCTGGTCGAGATCGGCATCGTTAAAGACAATGTTCGGGCTCTTGCCGCCGAGCTCGAGCGTGACATTTTTAAGGTTGGACGCGGCGGCCGCTTTCATGATCGTCCGGCCGACGAGGGTCGAGCCGGTGAACGCGACCTTTTCGATGTGCATGTGCGAGGAGATCGCAGCGCCGACGGTATTTCCATATCCTATACCCCAGTCAGCCCAAATACGACAGCAACGACGACTAGAACACACCAGTGACAAGGTTGACGACACCAGCGGGCAGACCAGCCTCCTCGAACAAGGCAACGACGCGCAACGCGCTCAGAGGCGTAAACTCGCTCGTCTTGATGACGATCGTGTTGCCCGTCGCGAGCGCCGGCGCGAGCTTCCACGCAAACATCAACAGCGGGAAGTTCCACGGGATGATCTGGCCAACAACGCCGATGGGCTCGTGGCGGGTGTAGGCCAGACGGCTGGTGTCGATCTCGACGACCTTGCCTTGGACCTTGTCGGCCCAGCCACCATAGTAGCGGAAGCACGCTGCAGCCTCGGACGCGTCAAAGCCCTTGGCGATGCTAAAGGCCTTGCCGTTGTCGAGAGCCTCGATCGCGGCGATCTCGTCAATGTCGCGCTCGATGAGCTCGGCGATCCGGATGAGAATCTTGCCGCTGCGAGATGAGATGAGTCAGCGCCGGGTGGGGATAGATCCGGATGGACGAACCGGTTGACTCCAGAGACGTTGAGCCCCCACTTGGTGTCGTAGGCCTTTTGGGCGGCCTTGACGGCGGCGTCGACGTCTTTTTCGGTGCCTTCGCTGACCTTGGTGATCAGCTTGCCCGTCGACGGGTTGATGACGCTGTCGACGCGAATTAGCGAGGCCATGACGGCACTGGTCTACTCACTCGATGGTCCCCTTGTTGCTGCCGTCGACGAACTTGCCGTCGATGAAGAGGCCAGTGTTGAACTTGACCTTGATGGGGTGGCCCTCGGCCTCAAAGTTGTACTCGAATACGGAAGGCATGGTGGAAGTGCAGTGAGTAGATGCAGTCGGCCGGCGGGCTTATATGCAGGCGGAGCCGGAGTCAGCTGCCCGCCTGACGAATCACATCGGTCTCCAGTGCCCACCTCGTCTTGCGTGCTCCAAGTTGCCTAATCCATGTCATCGCAACTTCTGTGCGGTCGCCTGATAGGAACACTTCGGAGCACACATGACCACTCGACGCCCGAAGGTTCTTGATCCTTGCGAAATGAATTCGCACTTTCAAATTGATCGTGCTGGTTCTGGCTAGTTCTCGCTACCTTCGGGAACCTTCGGAGCACCGTGTCTCGCCTCGCAGACACGCGACCTTCGTGCCCCAGCCCGCGCTCGTATTCCCTGCCCGCCCCGCTAATACCGCCCAGGCTCTATCCAACGGAGGCATAGACCTATCTTTATTTTTGATCTCAAATTTGATTGCGATAGGCTAGTGCTTGATACTATGTTCGACGATTCCCACCAGCCGCGTCACGCACAATCCGAGCACAAACGCCCCCGCAACGTCCCACCTCCACCACCCCCACTCGATCCCCACTTTTCCCTCGGTCCCCACCGCAGGCTGATGGAACTTCGTGTTGTCCTCGACCTTGTCCCTCTTGTTTGGCGGCAAACCCGCCAACCTTCGACCGAGCTCTAATCCTGGTATACCATCGACGGAACGCACGTTCTTGACGGACCAGTATTTGCGCAGACTTTTCTCAGGCGCTTCAGTCAGCAAGAGTGGATTTTGAGGGTCGAGTTTGAGGTGTGCCAGGGGATCTTGCGCTATCGTTTGTTGTCAGGCTGGAGAAAGAGACAGCAGGCGAGTCTCACCGTTTTTGACACTCTCGGCACAAATCTCTCGATCCCGCTCTTCCCGCGTCGCCATTCGGTTCACGAGCAACGTCCGGTCTGCAGTCCATGTATACAGCGGGACCGAGTACCCGCACGACTATAGCTCTCTCCACTTTAGTCTCACGTTCACCCATGGGACCACTGGACTTACGCTTCCGACTTTGTGTATCTTTACTTCAATCGCCGCGCGTGAGCCTGAGAGACGCTCTTCGGGTGGGACGAGCTCGGTATACCGAGGTGTATCGAGTTCATGCACGATCCCTGCGCGAGTGAGTGGCGAGAGAGAGAGGAGAGGGGAGAGCTTAACCTGTTCCAAAAAGCCGGACAATACGAGGTGAACCTTGAAACGCGCTAAACCTATATCCCCCCATACACGAGTCATATGTATTTCGAGAATAATACGAGGAATAATATGCACGCACATGATCGTAATCCGCCCGTTTTCACGTAAATGCGAAATTGTCTCCACTCCTAAATTATATACGCATCCAATCCACTATTTTGGTCAAATCAGCAAAATGGCGTACCCGACCCGCTCAAGTCTTGATAAAAACACGCATTCGCTCCAAGGAGTTTAAACGTCCCAGCCATACCCTTTGGCGAGACGTTGACGTGCCCTTGTGCGGCGAGTGGGGCTGTTGCGACCCAGAAACAGTGTTGTTCTGCGATCCACCTGGATCAAAAAGGTGGGGATTAAACATGGACATGGCTGAGCAAAGAGCAAGGGACGTACGATGCGAGGAACTCGGGGATGGAGTCGTAAAAGTTTCCCATTGTATCTATTTAACAGAAACTAATCTAACGTAGATGTGTGGGAGGGCTCCGAGCTGGGAATTCAGGTTACGTTAATCGAGTCACCTGCAAGGATGGAACTGTACATGACCATCCGGGCGGGCATTATTTACACCACTTTGGCTCGCATCTTCCCTCTTTTCCCCATGGGTGCTCAACTTTTAATATACGGCTAAAAGGAGTTAGACCGTCGCTCCCCCAAATTTACAGACGACGTTCTTTATGAAGGTGGCCCCGGGCCGTACCCTCCGCGATAAGTAATTCGGTTCGGTGTTATAACTATATATGTTCAAATTGCTTGAAGGTGTCGCCTTTCCTCGGGGTATCTTTGGTGGGTTGGGCGTGGCGGCTTGAGGAAAAAATGTCGTCTCGGTTGAGATAAAACGAGCTGACAAATGACGTTGAGCTGGGGACCGCAATTTGTAGCACGCGCAATGGGTGGCATGCTCATAAACCGCACGCACATCGATAATTACATAAAGTTGTATGGAAGTTGTCCGGGCCAGGCTTTATTTGTTGATAGGGAGTGCTCACCGCTCGGTCGATTTTTCTTTCTTCCTTTCGGTGCGTACCACCGTTTTGGGGGTCACTGAACAACTTTCAGTAGGCACTACAAGCGCGTCGAGGGGATCTCAGTGCCCCTAAGCCTACTAGTGGGTCGATCCCAAGCCCTCTGGCAAGCGCTAGCCGCCATTACTTGCGACAGAGGCAGCCTCGCCGAAAATGGGCCTGGTTGACTCCTTCCAGGCAAGCCATGCGCACAGTTTGAAGTATAATATCATTTTATGACCTTACAGTAAGCACTTCGCTGTAGCGCCGAATAGGGACGTGGATGCGTAAGTGGGCTAACCGCACATACGCATATAGTCACGCCGCGGGTAGTTAACTCGTTACAGTGTCGGCTACGCAAAGCTTGTAGAGAGGTAGCGCTTTTTCAGAGGCGTAAAAAATAATTTATAAGAGTGTCCTATAGGGGACACATCAAGCCAATACATGGCAATCAAGATATCTAAACAGCCCACCTCTGCACACTATTCAGATTACGTAGTTACAGTCGAGTTCTGCAACGATACTGGTAAGTATTGAGCATCAAGAGCGTCATCTACTTACCCTTTGCAGAGTACGGACCGCGTTTGGCACGCTTGCTTTGCTCTCTCCCTCTTATACTCGCTGGTCGTCCGACTCGGACTCCCGCTCGGCGCCGACAGACACACCGACCGCACCACATCGAGCCCGAAACATCGTCCTACCGGGTGCACAGAGGGCCTCCCAGCGTCGGGCGAGTTCGAACATGTACTAGTACACCCACCAATACGGGATATATGTTGAACTCACCCCACTCACATAAAATCGAACGAGGGTTTTTACATCGCTATCTTCCTGGACGATCTTCAACTTCGGAGCAGTGATTGGCTCGTTCATGGTGGGCTGGCAGCGTCAGCGCGGGAACAAATGTTGATCTTGTGAGGCCACAACACCCACAACACCCACATCTGCGACGCGATGCCGAAACACTTCTCGGGTTACTTTGTCACTAGGCCAGAGCTTGCCGATATATTTCTTGACGCCGGAGGTAATGTAGGCGACCTGCACAAAGACTCCATGATTGTCGCCAGGGCGTCAAGCACATCGATCGCTTAGCGTATCCATTAACGATCGCAAGACAACTAAGATATGACTAGCTTCTCGCTCACAGAATCAATGACAGAGATATCGTACATCAGCCCAAATCCATCCTATCTTCCTCTACCCCCTTCCCCACAGCAAACGCAGCCTTCGCACCGTTACCACACAATTCCACTACCTCGTTCAACGCCGCCATCGTCCGAAACTTGACCCGTGTCAACTCGGCTCCCCGGTCTGTCGGGGTGTTGGCCTCGAGTACGGCGATGACCCCCTTGACTCGTGGAGCCACGATGAGCGGAGCAGTTTGTGCGAGTTGTTGTATGGTTGTGTGGCAGATCGTCTTGATCTTGTCCGAGTCGTCCGAGAGACCATGGAGTATGGTTGTAAGAAGCGCGTTCAAGTCTAGTTGGGTGACGAGTGTGGAGGTGTTGATCTGCAGAAGTCGCACCATATATATCTAATAAACGGCGATGAGATAATGACGGTGCACTTACTAGCGTGTTTATGACCTCGTACGTAGCGAATCTAGCCCCAAGTTCCTGACCAACTGGCCCACTGTTGAGCTGGGCGGCGTCGCACAACTTGGGCTGTAATTGCGCAAGTCTGCCTTTGACGAGTCGCGGCACGCTGCGTATAGCTTGGTTCACTGCCGAGAGCGTTTTTATCTTTACATTCTAAGTCAAACCTGTTAGTGTCTGCACTTGCGACCTCACCAAGTATAACCCGCACCATATCTTTGTCGTCCAGTGACGAGAGAAGCGCGGTTACAAACGATTTGAACGACGCCTTGAGCTCCCTTTCCCAGATTTCTTGATGAGTGTGGGCAATGGTAGCTTCGTCATCATCCTTATCTCCAATTTCCTCGACTCCGCGCCGGAAAACGTATTCCATAGTTAGGACGACTAGCGCGCGGATCATTGGATTCGGGTCTTGTAGTCCGGCTTCGAGACGAGGCATGAGAAATGCCGGATTTTTGATAAAGATTCGACTCAAGCACGGTGCAGACGAGTCGAGAGCGTCTCGGTGCTGTAAAGGCAGGTTCCAACACATCCCCCAAAGTCCATCGCTGTATAGTTTTTTGAACTCGTCTGGATTGCAGCGGGACACAAACTGGGATGGGCCACGGCGGAGATGGGAGGGAATGTGAGTATATGCGGAGGATTGGGGGAGTTGTGGCGTACCTCTTCAAGAGCACGCATCAGAAAAGGTCGTTGCTCTTTATCGTTCCTCGCTTGGTCCATGATGCCAGCGAGGAATTTCTTTGGAGTCCCTGTACAGATGTGTGCTGTGTGGTACATTTAATTTACGAGAAAGTAGTCAATTCATGCCAATACATACCAACGGCCAAAGTAGCTGCATCCTGTATGTGTTCCGAGTCTGAAGCAAAAAAGTCGAAGGTGTTGTCCAGGAAGTTTTGCCGGCTTTTAATATCTCTGGAAATACGCTGAGATTGGTGCCAACGAGGTTCAAAATAAACGCCTTACACCAGTCGTCCGATCTCGCCCAATGTCAACAGACCTAGCACCAACAACCCCTCTGGTGCCCTGTTAGATGGCTATATGCGTACGTTTTAATATTGTAGTCGGTCGGTGGTGATGAACCAAGCTCGCCTTCAGGTATGGCGAGAGTTTGTCAAACAGGTTGGGGGCAACGCTCTTTTGTCCTCGGGCGACCGCAGCTAAGCATCTGCTAATGCTCTTGGCCGCGTCGACTTCTGGCCTTGCATCAAACGAAGTCCTGAGGCCGCTTAGGAGCCTGGTTGCCACATCCTTTCCCCCCTCTTCCTCGTCGTCATCTTCTTCGTCATCTTCTTCTTCTTCGTCATCTTCTTCTACTTCGCCATCTTCTTCTTCCTCTTCGTTCTTCTGCCCGTTGCTTTCAGCTAGGTTGTGCATTAATTCAACCAGCGCATTCAACGAGGATTCCGGGAGGGGCTCTGAGGCAAGTGTAAAGAGTTGAGGCAGCATGTTGCGGCCAATATGCTTCCACCATTTCCCCGGTCGGTTCGAAAAAATATAGTCCAAGAGTTTCAGAGCTTGCTCGAGAGCGGGATCGGTAGACACCAAGTGTGCAGGAAGAGCTTCGGCCAAGTCATCCTGGGCGTCATCGTCGAACCCACCAAAACGACTAACTTGATGTTAGAAAATTACTAAGTACACAAGGAACACTTACCTTTCGCCTAGCAAAGTCATTAGACAACCCATTGCTCCGCTTTTATCTACCGTCTCGTCCTCTTCCTCATCGCATATCAGGTCAACACACCAAGTAATATGCGCCTCCAACCACTCCTCATCCATTTCGTATCTCCCATTGGACCTTTTATCCGTCTCCCAGATAGTTTCTTGCACGATGCGTGGTACACGGGCCTTGCGCACCAGTTCCCAACTTTTGGCGTCGCAAGAAATATCGTTGAAGAGGAGTGTGCTAACAATCCTACAAACGAGCTCTCGGATGGCAGGGTTGGTGCTCGGCCCCTCCAATAGCTGGTGTGTGGTAGTCCTCAGTGCTTGTTCGAACTTGTTGGGGAGTTCCGACCTGTCGTCAATGATGCCAAGTACTATACGAGTCGCCTCTGAAGTAACATTTGTATCTGGGTCACGCATAAGAGTTGTAAGCTTGACGAGTGCGCTCTCGCAAGGGGAATCAACCGTCAACAAGTGCTTGAAAGTAGAAAGAGTTGCCGGTTGGATAAGAAGTAGGCAGAGTTTTTCCCAGAGTGTTTCGAGAGGTTCGAGCACGCCCTGATATCCCGAAGTGAACACATGGTCCATTAGACTATCTTTAGGGAGAGGCGAGAGCAAGGTGTCGAGCAGCACCAATGCGGGAAGAGGTGGTGTAGCTCCAGGTGCCAGGGTTTTTACCATTGCTTCGAGTAACCGCGGTACCAGTGAATCGACAGCAGTTATGATCTCCTTGGTTGCTGGATGCGGTTCAGGATTCCGCCGATCCTTCGACGCAAAGTTTGTTTTATCCGAGAGAACTTGACGCGTCTGACGGATAAGAATAGTCAATGCCGACCAAGCCTCGTGGCGGACTCTAGGTCTCCTGTCGCAAGACCTAAAAAGCTTTCAGCCTGCAACACAGTCGCAACGTTGAAAAAACTGAGACAAACCTATTTATTAGCGTAGGCGTGGCCTGCTTGTACATCCCGCCAAGCATTTCTGGGTATGTGGAGATTATTGCGCTCCAGAGTTTGATTGCCCGCCGCCTGATCAAGGAGATACCGTCCTCCTCGTCTAATTCTTCGTCTTCAGGATCATCGCGTTCCGACTCCACCTTATTGCCAACATGTCGACTGGCAGCATTGCCCATTGCTCTCTTGACGACGTCGGCCGGGAGGTGATCAACGGTAGAGGCATGGTTCGCGTATTTCACGCCCACCGCGATAAGCCATGAGATGTGGGGCCTCATCTCGTTTGAGCAATGTGTAACAAGCCGTTCAAGTGTCTGCCCGCCGGGATCATAAGTAAGGCGCTTCGACTGATTTGGGCGAACCGTACCTGAAGACCCGACCTCTTCACCTTTTCCAGCCCTTTTATCAAGTCTGGAACGAATTCTTCTACATTCGGGGCGACATATCGAGCAAGGGCTGAAGTAAGTTCCAGAGTCGTGGACTTCTCCTGAACTGAACCACTACGGGAAACCAGGCCAGGAATGACCTTGGACATAACAAAAGCTTGAGCCTCGGAGTCGGGGAGATGCGAAACGAAGCTAGCTGTAGACCAAGTCAGCCAAAAGGCCTTTGGAACGGGGAGACAGTAAAGCGTAGAATAATTATGGGGGGTACACCGATGTGCAACTTACCGATTGTATCAATTGCGTGCTCGCGGACCCCGGAATCGTCATGGCAGAGCACTGGCGTAAGAGCTGCTGGTACCCCAGAGGGGACATGGTTCGGAAACCGCAATGAAACGATGTCCAGAGTAGCAAGAACTTCGATGAGAACATCGACGGGCGTTGTAAGCTGCAAGGGGGCGTTAAAATAAGTTTCAGCAACACGGGGTAGTACGTGCCTTGGTTGATTGCTCAAGTAAAACTGGGACAATCTTTCGAATGGCACGCGGCGCAATCAAACCATCCTGTGGGAGCTCGGCTACGACTGCTTTAAGGGCTAAAATACAAGTTTAGCTGAGGTTAAAGAAGCTCATCTCAATCACGTACCGGCCCCCGCGACTTCACGTAACTCCCCATTGGCGCGTTCGATCGATCCAACGAGTTGGGCAATGATATAGTCTACCTGCGAAAGGCGAACGACCTTGACGAGCTGCGCCACACTGTAGCAAAAATTAGTGGGGCTGGTGCAGAGTACAGACCGCTTGCTGACCAGTTCCGAGCTTGATCTTTGGTTTCGTCATTTTCGTCTGACAGGAGTGCGACGACCCGATGGACAAGTTGGGTTTCTAGGCGCGCTTCTGGAGTGGCTAGGGCGTTTTCTCCGAGGTCTGTTGTGAGAGCTTTGAGCGCCGCGAACCTAAATACCATTAACTGAGACCTGCGTGAAGAAAAGAAAAAAAAGGACACGCACTTGATGTTTGGGTCGGACGATTGTAACTGGAAGTTTTTATGAGTCCGTTTCAAGAAGTTTCGGGAGAATGGTAGAAAAACTCACTTTTTCGATGCGAGCCTGAAGCTGCACGGAGGATGACATGGTGGTCGTGACTGCAATAAACGCCACACAGATAGCCTAATGGCCACATGACCACTGGGCTCCAACTTGGAGACCGCAGCGTGTTGTTATGCGCCGCTATCCCCCTTTTATTTTTTAATGCACTAACCCAACACTCGGTAGGTCAGGACGGGAACTCACGTGATGCATATCAGCCGCTCGTAGATCAAATCTAAAAGGTGGACAACCGAGAAACCCAGAAGGCATACGCATACAATATAAGATTTAAAACAAATTAGTTGGTGATATTTGAGCCCTCCACATTACTGGAATTCCGAGGCAAAGTATACGACTCGAACCGTTTCGAGCACTGTCACAATTTACAACGCGGCAATTACAGTTTGTTTAATCGACATCACGTGCAATTTGTAGCACTACTATGCTTTCCCGCCTGCTGCCTGCCCTCGGCCGGGCGTTGTCGACGTCGGCGGCGGCGCTGGCCAAGCCGAATCTGCCCAAGCGTCCGCCGTCGTCGCTGTCGGCCCCAGTCCAGGGTTCGTCGACCCGGTTCAAAACGTACAAGCCCGTCACTCCCTCGCTGCGCCATCTCCGCTTGCCGGTGTCACCCCATCTGTTCCAAGGGCGGCCACTGCGGGCACTGACGATAGCCAAACGCGAAAAGGCTGGTCGTGGGCGGGGAGGGCGCGTTGTGGTACGGTCACGCGGGGGTGGACACCGCCAACGGCTCCGCATCGTCGACTTTATGCGCACGGCACCCGGCCCACACGACGTCATCCGCATCGAGTACGACCCCGGCCGCAGCGCTCATATCGCGCTCATCAAGTCCCGGGATCCTGATCCCTCCCAACCCTGGAGCTATATCCTCGCCTGCGATGGTCTCCGCGCCGGCGATGTCGTAGAGAGTTTCCGGAGTGGCATACCCCCCGGTCTCATCGAGGGCTTTGTCGACCCTCCCACCCCGACAAAGCGTTCTATTCGCGCCCTTGCTGCTCCCTCGTCCCCCCAGGCTATACTTACGGCCGCTCCCGATGCTAGCGATATCGCCGCCGCCAACGCATCTACCAATCTCTCGCTTGGCGTGCTTCGTGCGCGCACTCTTCGGCCAGGAAACGTCCTTCCGCTCAGGCTGATCCCCGCCGGTGCACTCATTCATGCTATTGCTCTCTCTCCCACTGGCCGTGCAGCCCTCGTTCGTTCTGCAGGTACCTTCGCTCAAGTTGTGGCCCACGACGACCAGGGCCTCTGGACCCAAGTTCGTCTCCAAAGTGGCGAGGTCCGCAACATTATGCAGCGCTGCGTCGCGACTATTGGCAAGGTAAGTAATGCGGATTGGAAGGGGCGGAATCTCGGCAAGGCAGGGAGAGTGAGGTGGCTGGGCAAGCGGCCGCACGTCCGTGGGGTGGCCATGAATGCGTAAGTGACCAGTTATCGCGCGCTATTGATACTAATGTCCTTCCCAGATGCGATCACCCCCATGGAGGCGGACGCGGTAAATCCAAGGGAGGAAAACACCCGCGATCAGTCTGGGGGTGGCTCACCAAGGGTCGTCGCACACGCAAGTCTGCAGACCGTGACGGGAACAAGTTTGTCGTCAAGGAGCGCCCGAGGGGTCTTGAACGCAAAAACTAGCCAATTGAGAAGTGCTCGTGACCGGGCTGCTTGCGTTTTTGTCCCGATTGGTTTGATTCCTCAAATGGTTTGTATAAATGCATAACATGCCTGTCCGTTACCCTCCCCTTCTCCGATATTTCCCTCGCCCTTCTCATTAGGTCTTGTCGGGGAAGCGTATAGAGAAGAGCACTGGCCGGAGCTTAGCTAATTTATTATAATCTAAAACCCAGCTGTTTCCGTGGCTCCCCAGGTCAGTTGGCGCGGCGACCCACATGCACGCTCAGGAGGGCGCCGAACGGCGCCCTCTTAAGCATGCGCTGTCCTTCGCCCCCAGAAGTCCAGCTCTTGAAAACCTTGGTCCCTCAACAATGACCTAGGGGCACTGAAATGAGATATGAGGCCTGAACTCTGCAATGGAGCAGGCTTCGGGTCGGGCTTGCATGCATGGGTCTCCAAGCCAGTCAGGGCGTGATTACAAAGAAGAACCCTTGGACCCGCCATTTTTTTGATGGGGCAATTCCGGGCAGTGTTGTCAAAATGGGGGTCAAGCGCCGACTCTTTGGTCCCATATCTCCCCAACTGCCTACGCAGCACCTGTTGGCGTAATAATAGGCTGTCTATACATCGCCCAGACCAAGCGATCTGTGAAAACCGCTAGGCGATAGCTGGCAAGCAAGGTGATTTATTGTATTCATGGACTCGGACAAACCGGTGCGAGATGAAATTAGTCGATATTCTGGAACCACGTCATGTGGCGTGTCATTGGTAAGTGAGGTGGCGATGCACTACTTGGGACCTGCCACATGAGTACAAGGCAGCTTGCGTAACCTTGTTCGACTTGACCACCACATGGATTTCTTTTTAGGACCAACTGCCCTTCCCCCCTGGGCCACTCTCGCTAACACACCTGCGTTTCAAGGCAACGTGGAAGCACAAACCGCATACCACCGGCTTTTACCTCTCGAAGCCGAAAACCAGGTCAAGATCCGACTTCTTGGCTGGATGCTGGTTCACGCGCCGTGCCCGGCGGGGCGGTCTTATGTCGCGAGTTGCATCAACAGCTGCGCCACTACCCAGAAGATACTGGAGGTGGCCGATTATCACCTCAAGTACTTCGTTAATTGCTGTAAGTCATTTGCTTTGGTTTGACCTACGCTCACCGGCGCCGCAGTTGCAACCACCACCACCCCAGCCACCACCGGCGGGTCGACCACATCGTCAAGTCATCCTTCGAGACCTTCTGTGGAAACACGGCGTCAAGCTATACTCATGGGAGTCCAACCGACGCCACAAGACCAGAAAGAGGCTAAGTTTCACGTATGTACTCTCGCACGGTGCTTGAACGGAACTGACAAAGGGAACTGATATAGGCGCTCGTCCGAGACAACTGTCGTTGTGTCGTGACTGGAACTGTGGACCATAAGGTGTACGAGCAGAGCCCCTCCCTTCGAGCTTCCGTTCCGTTTGACCACCCGGCTGGAATTAAAGGCACACAGTGCTCCCACATTATTCCCTCGTACCTAACCCGAGCAGGTAGTACCCAGAAGAAGGTATTTCCTATATTTTACCGTCGTTTGAGCCTTATTTGAGCTTGAAAACGCTTCCGCTATTTTGGTCGTTTTGGAACGTTTTGGTGGCATCAATGCCGACTTGTTGCAAGGAAGAAGTATGCACCATTTGGACAATGTTTTGACGCTGGAAGTCAGCCTCCACGAGATGTTCGATGCCCTCAAGGTTTGGTTCGTACCGGTGGAGGTTAGTCCCTACAACTCTTTGTACACTCCGAAGCCTAACGCCGGACTCCAACCAAGGGGACAGAAAATGAATATGTTGTCGAAAAGCAGCGCTATATAGTGAGCCCCGAGGTGCCTCAGCACTTCCGGTTCTCATTGGTTAGCTCGAATCCCGACCTCGCGGTCCCCAACCGGCAGTACCTTGCCATCCGCGCAGCGTGTGCGAGGGTTTTGCACATGAGTGGCGCAGCCAGGGTTATAGACCGTATCCTCGATGAGCGTGAGGACGTCAAGGTTTTGGCAAAGGACGGATCATCGGCTGAATTGCTGGAGTACCTGCTGTTCGGGGCTGAGATTATGGCACATTAATGGCTGCATTGTGCGGGGATCGAAATAGTGTAGAAATTGTAAAGGTTTTGGTGTGTCTCGATGATATTCAATTGCAATGTGCTCATCACTCGTTGCCAGGCGGCCACTCTGCAAGAGATTGTGGTTTTGCTCGTGTTTCCTTGCACGGTATATTGGCATCAGAGCCTTGGCTAAGGATTCGGTCAAATGCTTGGTGGGAATGCGACGGATGTCAACAGCCGACCAAACCATGTGTCCCCCCGCCCCCCGGCCCCGCGCTCACCCCCACATGTACCACCCCATCTATTGTGTACCCCCCCCCCCCCCCCGGCTCTTGGGACAGGTTTGTCGTCAGGGGGCGCCCAAGGGGTCTTGAACGCAAAAACTAGGCCAATTGTAGCCACGTTTTCTTCAATTTATCGTATTCATGTCAGTCTGCCTGGGACTCGGACAAACCGGTGCGAGATAAATTAGTCGATATTCCAGGATGTGGAACCGCATCCTCCCGAACACCGTGTATTCGGCGGAGTCATGCTTGCACGAAGAAATGTCTGAGAAACACTGGTAGATTGGCACTGTCGTTGGTTATAGTAGGTGGAACGCAGCGTTTAAGAGGAAAATATCCGCCAGAGTGTAGAATCAAGACTGAATAAAGGGTGGAACTCAGACTAGGACAGGAGGTGCGACGAGGATACTCACTGCGCTCCCCCCAAACCGTTGCTTTGCCAAGTTCTGGAACATGGCCATTGTTTCCGCATCTTTTGCTTTCATCGCCTCGCGCCGTTCGTTTGGTATACTTCCACTGCCCTCTGTTTGTTTCTTCTCTGCCCATCTTGCTCTCGCTGCGTCTCGCTTGGCGATTCTGGGCATGCAACGTCAGCCAAATCTACCACCTCCCTCGCAATACTCACGCGGCTTTAAAACTGTCGCTGCTTCCGGCCCCCATCAACACGTCCTCTCTCACCTCCAATCCCCCGTCGTCCTTTCGGTTGCGCATTGCACGATCATCTTCCCTCTTCGCTCGTTTCTTGTCCACCATGCCTTCTCGTCCCACTTGCTTCGGCCCAATCCCGCCGTCTTCGTCCTCGAGTCGCTCGCGCGCCCGTTTATTGGATGTGCGCCGTTCGGTTTTCGCAGCTTCCAGTGCGGTTTCCTGTTCCAGAGTACGGTCCGAGGAGGAGGGGAGAGTGGGACCAATCGTACGGTCCGGGGGCATGGATGGGCCGAATGTGCGTCGGGAAGGGGCGGGTTCGTGCGTAGGATCGGGGCCATATGTCGCCTGGCCAACTGTACTACCAGTGGTCAGTAGAGCGCGGGTAGAATAAATTTGAGAAACGGACCTGCTTCGCGAGCAGCCTTGAGCTCGGCCTGGCTCACTTTGGAGCTGTTCGCAAACGACCACTTGTAAGCAGTTTGGGAAGAGGCGGGCGCAGTGCTCTCGATCCTCGGCTCGGTTGTGTACAGCGATTTGGGGAGCTTTCCTCTATTCCAAGCCTGGAAACTGGATGAGCCCATAACGGTCGGCTAAGTAAACCACTGACCTTGACAAACTTTCGAAAATAGCTGTACGATGTGGGTGGGGGATAGAGGTGAGCCGCTTCGTCATTTCAGTAGGCACTCGACGGCTGCCTCCGCGCACTCACTGTCTCGCCCGGTCACCTGTGAGCTCATCAAAGTATTTCCCCCTTTCGTCCCGCAACCATATTCGAAACTCGGAGCTTTTTTGAAAGTAACTCGACTCGGAGATTTCAGATACGCCGAGAGAATCTAAAGACTGTCGAGGGCTGGGAGAGCGCGAACGCGAATGTGGCATGTCGTTGGCGAGTGAGGTGGCGATGCACTGTTAGGGACCTGTCACATGACAAGGCACCCTCGACTTGCACCCCGCAGTGACCCCTGCTCTACAAGCGACTGCCCTCCCCCCCTGGGCCAATCTTGCGAATATACCTGCGTTCCAAGGGAATGTAGCAGCACAAACCGCATACCAGCGGCTTTTACCTCTCGAAGGCGAAAACCAGGTCAAGATCAGACTCTGAGGCTGGATGCTCATTCACGCGCCGTACCCAGTGGGACGGTCTTATGTGGCGGGGAGCGTTAGCGGCTGTGTCACTAGCCACAGGATACTGGAGGTGGCCGATTTTCACCTCAAGTCCTTCGTCAATTGTTGTAAGTAATTTACAGACGGCCACTCTGCATGAGATTGTGATTTCGCTCGTGTTTCCTTGCACAGTACATTGGCATCAGTGCCTTAGCTAAGGCTTATGAGTGGATTCGGTCAAATGCTTGGTGGGAATGCGACAGATGTCAACAGCCGACCAAACCATGTGTCCCCCCCGCCCCTCGGCCCCGCGCTCACCCCCGCATAGTACCACCCCATCTCTTGTGTACCCCCCCGTCTCTTGCCCTACGGCTCCTCTCTCGGTTTGTACATGGAGTTTTGACGCGTTGCTCATGTAATATGTATTCCAAATATATATATCAAACCACGTGTTAGCCTCCCCGTGCTTACTGCAGTCGGACCTATTTGGTACGTTCGCCAGCCTCAGGGCCACGGTCTATTTATTGGAATCGTCGTCCGCTTTTCGACCCCGATCGTGAACACGTCACCGGAGTCTTTCGCTACAGGTGGTTCGCGTATGTCTCCTCACCTTTTGTTCTCCCCTTTATTTCCCAGTGGCCCCGTAGATAGTAGGTGGTTGGACGTAGTTACACCCTTGGGTAGTTGGGCCGTTCGCGTGTCTAACGCCGCCCTGTTCCTCTCGCCTCATGGCCCCGTGCATATCGCTTAGCGCTGCCTTAGTACCCACCCGATCGGTCCCGATTGGTCCTGTACATTAAGCGTCAGTAAGCGGCAGCTAAGTGTTAGTTAATCCAGAGCCTATTGTGCGCTTGATCTCTCTATTTCGGACGCATTCGTCCTCCCGCCCTCATGTTGACCACAATCTAAGTGCGACTAGTCGCGAGTCCATGTGTGCGAGTCACATCGCACCGCATCAGATCGTCCGCAACGCCAAGACGAGCGAGTCGGCCAAACAATAGGAGCACGAGATTGATATATGACAAGGGAACTAAGCGCACCACAAGAAAAAAACCAACACTACCGAACCATTAACACCTCTGCGGACAACAGGTGCGCCAGAAGCTCGCCCGACGATCCATCCCCTGACAACACCTTAGTTTCTGCAGCATCGTCAAGATATTTGTTTATCAATTCGCCTGCGCCTGACATGTTAATAACCTTGGCACATGCTGCGTGGAGAGCCAGATATCGCGGGTCGGGAAGCGCGAGTCTGGGGTCAGCAGTGGTGAACGTGACCATCGCTGGGATCTCGGGATGTAATGCGGGAAAGGCTCTGCCGACCGTATACTGGTGGTCAGCGCCCTAAGGTGCGAAGGCGTATCAGCCATTGCGAGTAACATAGATAAATTATGACATACGTCAATGGGGTCAAGCCAGATGAAGAGGGAATCGAAAGATGAGTGATATTCGCTTCGCAGGGTGAGGATGTTGGACAGGTTGTGCATTGCAGCTCCGCTTAGATTCACAGCTTGAATGTCGCCGAAGCGCTGTAGAACGGTTCAGACGGTGGCGGAAGCATCGCGCTTCATGATGAAGTGTTAGCCGAAAACGGAGGCACGTGTGCTCACTCTCAAAGGGTCGCTGAGCCCTTGATTCAAGTATTGGGGGAGGATATGGGAGCATTGGGTGGGCGTCACACTTATGCCCGCAGTACTTTGCAATCGTCTGCTGCCCAGGTACGACATGGTGTCAACCAGACCGGACAGCATGCACCGATAGTCGTCCCGAATAAGGGCCTAGAAAGCAAAATTCGACTTCTCAACCAAGCAGCCACGAGACAGGACAATAGACTTACATATTTTTTGGCATCACTGTGACTTTGGGGCGTTTCGTGAAGCGTGGCAAGTATCTGCTCCCGGATTACATCCAGGTCTGGCCGCGAGGGATGCTCCGGGGGCGTGGGTGGGGGTTTGTGGAGGTTGGCTTTGACTAGCAAAGAACATCAGCTGAGTGAATCCGATAGAGAAAGGCACGTACAATATTTGGCAAAATATAAGATGAACCAATTTCCCCATTCAATGACTTCCTCGTCGGTTTCACTATTGGCGATACACGTCGCCACGTAGGTTTGTCCAGCCACTGAAGGTGCGTGGATCATCATCCAGCCGGGAAGCCGAACCCGAATCGGATCGCGAGACTCAAGAGGTAGAAGGCGAGCATATGCAGCGAGGGCGAGCGGTGATCCTTGCAGGTTTTCGTGTGTCGGAGGCAGAGGGACAGGGATCATGGTGGTAGGGCCAGCAGACAGCTTCTGCCGTCATGTATCACGGCCCCGTCCATAACGCCTTATTAGTATTTGCCCGATTCATCCTGTACCCCCGACAATGATTTTTGGTGTGTAGTTGTTTGGCTTACCCCACCACCCGGACACGCGGCAGCCTTCGGCTGCTGGTCCCCAATACCTTGTCAGCCACCACCATGTCCCAGTCTAGCCGCACTCCGTCTAAACCTCGTATCTCAGGAAAACTCTCTGCCAGTGGGACCATCAAGTGCGAGGACTGGCTTCTCAGGGATGAGCTCGCCGGTCGTCTCCACAACGAGGTAGCCTTTCCTGAATTTTGCCGCGCGTTCCTCGAGCGTGAACAGGTTGCAACCACAGCGCTCGGCGAGGCAGCGTCGCGCCTTCATACGTCTGACGCCTTTCGGGCCCATTATAAACTTTTTTCGAATGTTCTTGAAGCTTCTACTAGCGAACGAAAACAAATATACCCCCCTCTCGTCGACTTGATGAACCTTGTAATACGCGACACCCGGAATAATCATGCGACGGCCGATGCTTTTCCGCTGATGTTCACTGCCCACTCGAGCACGCTCCCCATCCGCGGCTCGACCAGTGATCGCAAGCCAGACGTCGTGGGCATTCAATCCAACGAGCCGACCGAGTCATCCCCTGTGACTGCTCCGGACCCTCACTGGAGCACGGTCTCTGTCGTATGTGAATACAAGTTTGCCCCACCGACTAGCCGCCGCAACCCGTCGACGCCTCTCGCATCCCAGTCTCGGGCTCCACTGGATTCCTCTCACTCGCACGACTCTAGTTTGGACGTTCCTCCATTATCCAACACGACATCGCGGCCTGTGTACCAGGCTGATGTCCAACTTGCCCGATACATGCTCGAAATGCGAACGGCGCAACACACTCGGGCGGCTGGCTACGGAATCCAGTTCGCCAGGGACCACGCCTCGTTCTGGTACTCGGATGCGGACTCTACCATCCCCTCAGAATTCATCCCGATTGACTCGCCTAGCTTTGTTCGTGCAATTATGTGCTTGGCTCACGCGAGTGGGACAGGACTCGGCTACTTGCCTGATTTTATCGGAGCTGACGGGGAACTATCAACGGATGTCAGGGGCGCTCGGTTGATTCTGGACGGAACCACGTACACCATCCACGACGTTATCTCGCATGCACGAGCCATGCACGGGCGGTGCACATGTATTCTCGAGGCGAGGGATGATTCCGACCATCGTTATGCAATCAAATTGAGCTGGCAGGTCACAACGCATATAAGCGAGGTAAAGTTGATCCAATTAGCTCACGAACGTGGGGTGACAGGTATTACCGACGTAATATTCTCAGCAGACTTGCGAAATCTCTCGGACGGACGCCGCTCCCGCTTGCCGCCTGAGGTACAAAGCGCAGTCAGGCTCGAGGATCGATGCCTGCGTGTACTTGTACTTCCGCTTTACCTACCACTGTACAAAGTACCGGACCCCAAGACCTTTATGCAAGCGTGTATTTCGTTGCTGCAAGGTCAGCTACCCTGCTTTTCAACTGCGTTTTCTATCTAACCAATCTACATCAGCGATCCACGATCTGTACGACAAGGGCAGCATCCTGCATCGGGACGTGTCTGTGAACAACCTCATGGTGAAAAGGGAGAAACAATCGGAGGGCGTACTTATCGACCTCGACCTTGCGCATGAGGAGAAACCGGCGGGCGCAAATGAACAAGGGCCGACGTCGCTGCACCGAACCGGCACACTGCCATTTATGGCTTTGGATTTGCTTCAGGGCCAAGAAAACCACCCGCACTATCATCGGCATGACCTCGAGTCATTTGTTTACGTTCTGACATGGATTGCTGGGCGGTACGAGAACGGCGAGGAACTCGACACTAATTTGTTCCACGAGTGGTGTGAAGGCTCCTGGCAAAGTATGACAAGCAAGAAAGAGGCATTCCTTTCACTCGCGTTGTGGACGCGCTTCGCCCCCACAAGGTCTTTTCAATGTCTTGCTGGCTTCATCCTCAAAATGCGACTCTGTCTCCATGGTGCGCACATGGAGGTCCGGAAGATAGCGGCTTCACAACCACACGAACAACTCTGCCTATCACCTGCACGGCCAACGAAACGAGCGCACCCCTCGGACGAAACTTATGCAAACTCATCAAGTGGGAGCAAGCGAAGGCGGCCCACGAGCAAGAGGGATGTGAAGGATGTTACAGACCCCGTTCTGACCTACCCGAAGGTAATCCCTGGCCTGAACTATGAGGTATTGCGCGTCACGCTCGAGGACGCACTCGCCCAAGTCCCGGAGGCCGCGTTGGCGTCTTGAAACCCTTGGATGTTTTAAATCTCGCCCCTGTTTGCGAGTACGGCTGTCTTATGCTCAAACATCACGTTGTTGCCTTATCTCTAGTTCCTTGATTGTGTTGTAGGAGTGACCCGGAGGGATTCTACTGTTAGTCAACGGGCAAGAGTCAGCCATGAGCAGGATCAGAAACACTGCATTTTTATATCGAAAATGACCTTGATGAAGCCCCCACATCGTCGGCAGTCGGCGAGTCGCGCATCACAGATTTCCATTGCATCCATTCAGTTAGCGTGCCTTGATGAGAGGGTCAGTGGCCGTGCAGTCCCTTCGACTTCACTTCGTCCCGACCAATATGGAGGCTTGAGTGCTTGAATCTGAGCGCAGGCGTGTGCGGTATGTCTGTGTCAAGGTCTGCCCCATCATTTGACAATCACAATTGTTCAGTGTCGATTGATTTGTCGCAGTACAGTCACGACTCAACGAAAACCGCTCGTGACTCATAAACGCCCAAACGCTTGTGACTGCTAACCTAACTTTCTCCTCGACTTCATGCCGTGGTACATTAAGACCGCTCCAAGTTCGGTGCGATATGATGCCGGTCGGAGTGTTGCACGTTACGAGCCGTCTTGCCTGCCGTTTCGAGCTTCGATACTCCGCCGAGCTTGACGCGATACGAGAGCTCTCTCAACGCTGCATGCCATGATGGGTCGTTTGGCGGTACCGTACCTCTTCGGCTGTGGCGCGCCCCTCTCGCGCGAGCCCCGTGGTTCGCACCAGGGTCCTCCACCAGTGTCTGTCTCTGCCCCACATCTATACCCACGACCTGCGCCTCAGCCCCCACGAGATCCTAGCACAGGCAGACTGGCATTGGTACGTCGCTCTTTTTCCCGCTGGGTTGTGCTGACTGGGTCAGAACGCGCAGCTTCTCGTCGTCGGAGCCTCTGACGAGTGAGCCACAACTCTCGCTGCCCCGCCCTACCTTCTCGCCCGCCCCGACTAGCACCTTTGTCTTCCCTGAGTCGACACCCGCTGCCCTCCCCCCGCCGCGCTTTCCCGCGCTCATGCTCGACTCGGGTTGATCCTTGGCAACATCCAGTATTGATTGGCCGTGGTCGTCTATAATCGTATCGTCTGCGCCATATTGATCGAGCAACAGCTTCAAGACATCTGTTCGGCCCAGGGAGGATGCAAGGTGCATTGCTGTGAACGATGAAGCAG
>WSTK01000158.1:0-58296 GCA_019616945.1 Ceratobasidium sp. 414 | reverse complement strand
TAGAAAGAGTGTAGGAGTCATAATACTTGACTCGGAGTAAAAGGAAAGTCGGTAAGGAATGTTTATGTAATATATGCAGGCGGCACCCAATGTTAAAAGAGGCTACGCCTCGGTGCTGCACTAGGTCCGAGGTCATGTGACCGAGGGGGGGAGGGGGGGAGGGGGGAGCGTTGTAAGGCATGAGACACTCCCCCCCCCTCATGTGATCGATTATCTAAGTCCGAGGTCATGTGACCGAGGGGGGGAGGGGGGAGCGCTGTAAGGCATGGAACGCTCCCCCCCCTCATGTGATCGATTATGTAAAGGTTGTTGGTTCAAGTCGCAGTCAGTGAGGCATTTATGGGGTGGCTCACAACAGAGGAGCATCATGAGTCGAAAATGGTTGAGCGCACTTACAGACACTCAGATCACCCTGTTTGAGTTCAACAATTACAATTACAATTTCTCATTCCCAGAAGAGTTATGTGCTGACTCAATGTAATGATCATTCCGATTTGTACCCTGTTGATCTGTTTGTATTTGATCTATTTGTCATGCGCCAACTTACCATGACCGAATACAAACATTTACTTGCACGCCCCTCATGCAATTTACCTTATGAGGACACAGCAAGAGAGATGGAAGCCAGAATTCAGACATGGAGAAATCCGAGTTCCAGGCCTCACCGTCTAGATTTGGCTTCCCTTTCACCAGCACAGGAATAAGACGAGCTGCTCGCTCTTTGGGGGTCGCGTCCCCACCCTCTCCCTTGTGCGGTACCCGCCATGAGCTCCGCGAACAACCATAATCCACCACCCCCCGTAATGAATGTGTTCATGCCGAGCGCACTCCCGCCGCCATTTGGAATCAAGTCTTTGCACGATTGGGCATCCCAGCCCGGGAGGTATGTTTTCACATGATGATATTCCGACGTCCTGCTCAAATATTGTTGTTGCTGTCAATTAGCACTCGAGCAAGGTGCATATCCCACTTATGCCTATGTCTTTACATCACATAACTAATTTATCATAGTTTGCCACCAGCGTCAAAGTCTCACTGTGTTCACCCATATCTGAGGCCAACTAACAGGCACAGTGATAACGCCACAGGCAGCCAGAGCTTCGGGTTGAGTACAATCTCTGCGCTCATGAATGTACTAGCTGACTGGGTGATATACCAAAAGTGCTCCAAATCCTTGTCTGGCCCCCTGCACAAAATCCACTCTATCCCGCTCGCTGGACTACACATCGTGAGTGCATAGCAATGATATATATTATTCATGTCGGGCTTACTACGGCTGCGTTTCATATGCAACTTACTACGAATCCATGCTTGTTCTAGATCTTGGATTGGTTCTTTGTTCGCTGGCAACAAGCCCTCGAATGCCGAGACGGAATCTACCACGTCTAACCATGGTGGAACTGACAACAATAATAGTGTCATCTCGCTTTCAGATTATGAAGATGATGAAAGTTGCCCGCCTTTCCAGTATCTCGACATAATGGCCTCAGAATCTAAGTAAGTTTATGCACGCATCTGAATATAATTGTTCTCATCGAATCGTCTGACCTATAGGGGAAACCGTCACCAGTGAGTGTTGTGTTTCCACGTCTCGACATTACAGCTGTACAGTCCTACCTTTAGGCGCAGCAAAGGATGGGCCAAGCTCCAGACAGAAAAGTATGCTGACGTTATTCTTCCATGCCTATTTTTACTGAGTGTATTGCTCTGCAATAGAACATCACTAGCAAAGGGCACCGAGTGAGTGACATGTTTTTCTCCAATTGTCTACAGATGCCAAACTATATCTCTGCTTTACAGGAACACCACCCCAACTAAACCCAATGAGCGTTCAGAAACCTACGAGGACTATGTCAAGAGACGTGCAAACGAGTACGTGATGTGGTTTGATAATGTAAGGTCATTTGGTTAATTTGTTGGTCAGAGCACAGGGGGATGCCAACCAGTCTGAGTGTTTGTAGGTATTTCAATAAGTTGTTGTTTTTTAACGACTGAGCCCACTATAGCAGAGCCTCTACGAATACGCAGGCCTTGCAAGATATGTTTGTATTTTTTCGTCATGCCAACTGAACTATACTGACAAGTTGCTCTAGGGTCTTGCAACTCAAGAAACAATCCGACGCACGGATTGATGCAATGTATGTTTATTACCACAGAGGCTGAGCTATCCTCACCCGTTACCCACCAACCCCAGCATGAAACAGCTTGAACACACACAGCCTCACCCTGGTAGCACAGGAGCTTGGATGTGAGCAAATTCACGCAATATCGATTTGAGTTCACATTCACCCTCTGATACAGGGGGTCAATGCAAGGCCATACGTGGTTCTGCCCACAGGATGATGGGATTGATATCAAAGTTTGTTGGATGTTCTCTGAACACGGCATTGAGGATTTGGACCCCGAGTCCCGTGCAGTGGGTGATACTCAGCCCCGGCGCCTTCAACTTCCTCTTCAACGAACAGTGGCCTAACCTTTGCCTATTGGGTTTGCGCCTGGGGGAAAAAAAAGAGTGGTGCCAATGCGAGAGTGAAATATTGGGTGGTGTATGAACCTGGGCAATCCCACCTGGTTTATAATTCTTATGTCTTGAAGAAGCATGTTGGCACCACACCACCAACTTGAGTGCTAGTCTAGAGGTTCTTGTAATAATTCAAACAATAGGTCATGTTTGTATGCAAAGCTTGAAATGTACTTTCTGTTCCGATCTGTTTCCAGGCCTCTCGCAACATAGAATACAAGCTGTGGGCTTACCTCCATTTTTGGAGTGATATTTAACATTTTTGGGGCATCCTAGAATGGTGTTCCCTTTGTGCTGACTAGCATTGTTCTAGAAAAATCTACAGCGTGCTCTGGTGGCTGCCCACCACTGTCCATTTCCGTGCTCCAATTACCCTTAAAAGCTTGCCCTCTTCTCCCTATTGAACAATAGTTTTCTCAGTCCTAATGCATGTCGTTTGGTTTCTTTTGTTCCCTTGGCTTGTGTGGTTGACTATTGGCACATCAAATGGAGACCCAGAGCCCAGGTCAGTAATTATCGGTATTGACTTGGGAACAACTTACTCCTACATTGGGGTCCATGTTGGTGGTCGAGTCGAAATAATTGTCAACGATGAAGGTGACCGGTTGACACCATCCTGGGTTTATTTTGGGGAGCATGAGATACGGTAAGTGAAGGTGCCCAACTGCCACCCTGCTGTGTGTGCTGATTTGGAACCCAAGGGTGGGTAATGCAGCCAAGCGGAGCACGCATATCGCCCCTGAGCAATCGGTCTTCGTGGTCAAACAATTCATTGGGCGCAGTTACGACAACCCAAATCTTGTTCAGGACATGAAGCATTGGCCTTTTGCAGTTGTGAACTGAAATGGGAAACCAGCTGTGCGAGTGTTAGGTGGTGGTCACACCGAGACCTATGTGAGTATGGGATGTCACTTTCAGCAAGTAATTACACTTACATTTGTGCACAGTCCCCAGAGCAGATTTCTGCAGTGGTGCTACTAAAGGTCAAAGAAATGGCTCAGGCATATCTAGGAAAGCAAGTTACTCATGCAGTCATTACCGTCCCTGCCTATTTCAATGATGCCCAACGCCAAGCCACCATAGAAGCCAGCAACCTTGCCGGTCTTGGTGTTGTTCGCACACTTAACGAGCCAACTGCAGCAGCAATCGCATATGGCTTGGACAAGCAGGCCCAGAAATCACGGGTAATAGTCTATGATCTAGGTGGAGGGACATTCGATGTTACTCTACTTTCGGTTTACAATACCATCTTCGAGGTATTGGCCACCTCTGGTGATACACACCTGGGTGGCGAGGACTTCAACCACCGTGTGGTGGACTACCTAGCACGCGATTACCAGCAGAAGACAGGGTACGATGCCATGAAGAACCCTCGTGTGCTACTCAAGCTGTGGAACGCAGTCAAGCATGCCAAGCGAATTTTATCTGTGCAAATGGTGACCACAATCAAGATTGAAGCATTTGAGAATGGAAAGGACTACTCAGGGACACTCACCCACTCAAAATTCGAGGCCTTGAACTTTGACCTCTTCTTGAGAACTCTTGACCCACTCACAGAAGTCCTGAAGGATGCAAAGATTGAGAAACAAAATGTGGAAGAGGTAAGCTGATTCTGTGTGTCATTGCCTATGAGTTGACTAATAACCCAATAAGATTGTTCTCATTGGCGGTTCGACTCGTATTCCGAAAATTCAGGCACTTCTTACTGAGTTCTTCCATGGAAAAGAGCTAAGCAGGGGGGTAAATCCTGACGAGGCAGTTGCCATTGGCGCAGCCCTTCAGGCTGCAGTGATATCGGGCGAGTCAGGTGTCCAGAACGTCATTCTTCTCGATGTATGCCCTCTCAGTATCGGGATTGAGGTTGCAGGTGTGTCACTAGTTGCACTACCTATCCTGTGCTCTAATAACCATCTCAAAAGGGGGCAAATTTGAGCCCATCATTCCCCACCAGACACGGTTACCTGTCAAGCGATCTCAGGTATACTCTACCTACGCTGATAACCAGGCGACCGTCCAGATCAAGGTTTTCAAGGGCGAACATCCAGAAACAAAGAAGAATCACCATCTAGGCACCTTTGAACTTTCTGGGATCCCTCTCGCTGCTCGAGGAGTTCCCCAAATTGAAATTTCTTTTTCCGTCAATGCGAATGGAATCTTGCATATTGACGCCCAGGAAATAGCGATGTAAGTAACTCACGGACGTTCTTTGTTTACTAACTGACGGCTGCCTGGTTCTTAGCGGACAAGTGAGTTCGATTACAATCACAAACAAGGTTTGGGCCACAGAAGAGGACACCAATCATATGATATATGAGGTAGACGCCAAAGAGAGGGAGAAAGCGGAGTGCATTAAGGCAATCAAAGCATTGAACAACCTCTGACAAGTCGTGAGTATACTGAACCAGCTGTGCACAGTAGCACTGACCTCCTGTTTGCGCTATGCGCCCCATACAGGTGTCTGGCCTAGAACGCCAATTGAAAGATGCTGATAAGGGAATGAGCAAGCTGGATAAAATCACAGTCTGTGCTGTCATCAAGTACATGTCGCTGTGGATCAATACTCACAGCGGGCAGGTAACAATCGAGGAACTGGAAGGGAAACATGATGAAGCATTGGGAACTAGTGAGAGGTATTTTGGAGCATTGGGCAGTGACTTGTCCATGGCAGTAAAGGTGCGAAATAAGCACAACGAGCTGTAATAAACTGCCCTCTGTGAATGGTTCTCGTGTATTTTCTTTCTTGGTTTCTCTCTGGTCTCCTTGACTGTATGCACCTTGTTTGAATTGTCACTCAACAATATATAAAAGCTGGCTTTTGATCCACGCGGTGGGATTAAGATCATGTTACAATACAGGCATGTGCAGGTGTATTTGCTACTGACGTACCATATCTCAAGAAGAGTTATACATTATACAAGTCTACCAAGTGACTAAACTATGTCCTAAGGATTAATGAACATGCAGGAAAAGAGGCAATAAAGAAACAAATGGGAAAGGCATAGGAGGTGGATAAGATAGATGAGAACTATGAGACAGCTCAAAGAGAAAACTGCTGAAGTTGACCAGTGCAACGCAAGGGTAACAACTAGGCTAAATGGTTATATACAGCAACCTAATGCATACAAGACAACACAGGCAACTACACTAGGGAACATGCTAGGAGTCCATAGTGGAGAGTAACCGAAAAACAAGCTGGAAAGACTCACCAAAATGGGAGTAATATAATAGAATTCCGAAGCAACCGCGGGCACCGTCCCTAAGGAAAAACTGTTGAAACTTGTTGAAGCTACGAGAAGAAAACAAATAGGAACTCTTCAAGACATGACCTACGTCGCCCCCCGCTGTTCTACTAGGAAAATGTCTATAAAGGCCAAACCCAGGCTCATACAGGGTGCATGAGAGGATAATGCGACATTTATCGACCAATGTATGCGCCATAAAATGACTGAAAAACAACAGACACATAAAACCGACAATGCACAAGATATTTCAAGGAGTGCCTGACTGTTACATCGACTGGGACAGCAGGAAAGCGCTGAGAAAACGACAAGTCACATGTTTGATTGTGTGCTCAACATAACAGTAGAAGAAACAGAACACTATGCAGATTAGTACACACACAAAACACCCAGAAAAGCCACTGAAATATAGACATTGTCTGTGGGTGTTGTCCTTGCAAAAACGAGGGAACAATATGGTGTGATTATGCACAAACCATGTGGCATGAGCCAGCCTCAGTAAGATTGGTATAAAGTTAGCTGATAAAATGTTCAGGTGCAGTTCAAGTACTTGCCAGGGGTAAAAGTAAGGAAAATCGATCTATTATGAGTACGGAAACCAAGCAAAAAAACAATGGCTGGTTCTGTGGCGAAAAAAAAACCAAGCAGCATTTCGAGTGCTCCGCAAGGAAAATGTCAGTACTTGTTTGCGGTTAAAGTGTTGATAACATGCGGGAGCACTTTGGGATCTCTCTGTCCTTGTCTGATGGAAAAACAAGTTGAGAACCCAGAAGCTTCCCTTGGTTATCTCTGTGGCACTTTACAAGAGCTCATTTTGGGCTTGTCTATCAGTATGTTTGCAGCATACATGCATGTAAGAGGAAAACCACAAGACACTAACAGACAAAATGCAGGTACTTTTCAAGCTCGGAACACAGGTAACTCCATATCAGGCCTATACCAGGCTCACACTGGGCGCTTTTACAGGATGTTCGCAGGCAGAAAGTCTGGCGGAAAACTCAGGCTGTTGACTGTGGGTTTCGACCACTTCCCGAAGTAAAAATCCGAATTCCCCCCTAGTGAGTGTGTGCAACTCGGTCTACCAAGTGTCGTGTGTGGGAGAAGACAAGATACCTTGCGTGGATCACACTCAGCAGGTTTGGGCGCTGTGGTCTGTGGCGCAGCAGAGTGAGCAATTGTGTGGTGGGTTTTGGCACGTGGTAGGGTCACAGCCGCATGGGTTGTTGAACCTGTAGCAGAATGGTTTCCCATCAAGGAGCCAAGAGGTTTTGGTGCCTTTGGTGATGATGACTGGTCAGCTGTTGGGCATCGTGTCGTTTGGGCATCTCCTTGCTCCGTGCCCCCTGTAACCGCAGTGGAAGCATCTGCCGTGATCGTGGGATGGAAGGGGAAGGGGTAGTGTGTTTGGGATGGTTGGGATGGATGTGGTGTCGGTAACGGTGTGGTGGGTTGGTATGTGATCCCTGCGGTATGCCGGGAATGGCGGTGCTGCTGGTGCCGATTGGTAGGGCCGAAACGACTTTGGCAGCGCAGCCTGGGGTGCATTCGATGTGAGGTGGGCTGATTTGTCACGGCTTTTCTCCCAGATGTCCTCGAACACATGTCGCTGGAACATGGTAACGTCGATAGGGCTGCAGCATGATCGTTTGCACATTTCGATGTCGTATCGAAGGACCAATGCCCAATGGGAATTGCGAAGTGGGTGGGCAAAAACGATGGCATGGTGTTCGTTCCAGGCCAGTAGATTGTGGGGTTGGTACTCCGTGATGAGGGCCAGGAAACATCTGTAGGCCTGGAGCCATTCGACGAGGGGAAGGCGCATTTCTTCAGGGTCGCTCAATGGGAGGTCTGGGGCCAATGTGATTGCCGTGCCACTGGCACTGATGCATACAGTACGCTCCTCCTGGGCCATTACGATGTGCTCCAGTTGGCAATGCACGTCCGTAAGGTTGGTGAACAGTACATGTGTTTTGAAACCCTTCATGAATACCTGGCGTACCGCGTTCGGGCTGGGGCTAGGATGCCAGTGGCCAAATCAGGTCTGTGTCAGTTGCTGGATATGTAGAGAGAATGTGGGTCGGCTGTGGGGTCGTCTGTTAGTATGTTGTGATGTTAAATATGTTCAGGCATGTGTGTGACACGGTGTTAAAATAAGAAAAAAAAACGATTGTATTGGAAGAAAAATGTGCAGTTACATGAGCGCTGGAATGGGATGGTGGGCATGAACTGTAGCGCAGTTAAAAATATGGTATTGGTAAATTATAAAGGCGCATGGCCGTGTAGGCGTGAGGTGGAGGCCCTGTTGGTGTAGTGGCGAGTGGGTGTGGGTGAGTGCATGGATAAAAAGGGGGGAATCATGGAATGAGTAATGGATGGGAAGTGTTCTTGAATGGAGATTGTGCTTGGTGGAGAGCACCAGTAGGGGTGTGATGGGTCCTTGGGACCGTGTGTGGGCCACACATGGGCAGGAGAACATATGGTGTGTTTGCCACGCTTGGGCTGACTGGTGTATGGGCCATGCATGGGCATAGAGAGTGGGAACGGGTGAAGAGGAAGGCAGAGAGAGGAGAGCCACGCGTGGGCGATATGTGGTACAGTGGCGGGTTAGAAGGAATGTGGTAGTGGCGCTCACCTCCACGGTCCGGGCTACGTCTGCTAGACGATTGGCCGTAACAGTCATGGTATGGTCTCTGGGAGCGGTTGGGGGACCTTGAAGATCTGCTCCGTTCGTAGTCAGACCTAGGAGAGCACGAGCAGCATCGAGGGCTATGCGAATCCCTGTGTCTCTTCCTGGGGTCTGGGCTGTGTCGATGGCGGTCGTGGTGGCGTGGCGAACGGCTGTAACTCCTGTGTCGACGGTGGTGATCGTCATGGTAGTAGTCCTCTTGTGGGGAGTAGTCATGGTGCCTGCGACAGTCTTGAACTGGGGAGTGGGCACGGTCTCAGCGTCTGGCATGGTCTGGGGATTGATCGCGGTCCTGGTTTCAGTTGCGGCTTCGATCACAGTGGCTTGCGTGTTCTCGGTCACGACTTGGGGTGCGGTGGGGTTCTCGGCCTTGTTCGTTGTGTTCCTGGCGGCGGATGTGGTCGTCTTGGTGGTGTTGGTGATTTGGGTGGTCAGGTGGGTCTTCTGGGGCCTGGCAGTTTGGGCATGGAGCAGAGCGTGGGGCCACCTCTTGGCGTTTGACTTCGCGGTCGGCGTTGTCCGCTTGCCCCATGGGTCCATATACACCATTGTAGAGGCATTCGATGATGTAGCGGCAGCAGTAGCTGCACGGCCAGTCTCTGTTGCATTGGCTATTAGGGTTGCATGCGATGCAAATGTCGCATTTTTGGTGAGGAGGGTCGTATCGGGCCATTATGTGTAGGTTGGCCGGGTGGGGTGGTGGTTGGGTTAAAAGAAGCTGAGGGAACGAGGCGAGTGCAAGCTGTGGTCGGTGTTGAAGCCAAGCACAGACGTACAGGTATCACATGCTCGGCGCATTAGCATTCTGCCCATCGGCACTTGCACTTCGCCCCAGACATGCATGGGTTTCTCCACCGGCTCCATATACCCATGCTCATTTGTCGATGTTCCACCTTTTGTTTCTTCCCCACTCTGACCAATGCCGCATCCCGTGCAGCTCTGCACTTTGGGTCATCCACTATGTGCTGGCACCGCTCCAAGCTGCTCAAGAACTCCCTTGGGCAGTAGTTGCAGCGCTTAAGGTCAGCCAATGTCTGTGTTAATGAGAGTGAAGTGCTCGCCGCTGATGATGGTGAGGCAGATAGCACAGCCATTAGGGATGCGGCTCCATGCCTGGGGTGCAACGATATAGTGTGGGGCGGCATTGGGGATGCAGTTTGGCAGAGGTGTGTTGCCTTGCAGGGGTATGTTTGACTTAGGCTGAGCTGCAACTTTGTATGCAGTACAGAGTTTCTGTTTCAGTTGGCGCAATGACAAAATTATCAGACGTCATCATAGCGGAGCTAATCGCACTAACCGGAAATTGGCAAAATGGAAAAATTTTATTAACTTTATTTTTTGTTATGTAGCGTCGCAGCTCTTCTGTTTGCGCCCTTTCCCTGGTGTGTGGTGCCCTTGACTGCAAATTCAGCCTGGATTTAGCACATAGAACCTTCGATTTCGACTTCTCAATGCGACTGCCAAACATCCAAATCATTCGTCTGCTGCCATCGATGCACCACATTTCGATTAACCGCACTGATAGGACTGAATGCTTGGATGGGTTGTGTTTGCACTCTGTCCCTTGCCACTCCACTCCACAGCAGCTTCGAGTTCAGCACCTTGGTCTCCAAGTTTTTCCACTGGTGACACTCCACTCTCTGATGCTTCTCTGTCTCAGGCCTGTCTGTTTGCTCCACTCCACTGCACAGACCTAACTGATTTGGTTTCATCCAGAGTACCTCACCAGTGCTGTTAAACGCCAATGTTTGGCACATTGCATCACCCGCCATTCTGATCCAGTTTGGTGCCTTGGACCTGGGCCTCTCTAAGGTTGCGCAGACTGTTGTCTCACACTTCTGCTGGTCGTAGGATTGGTATTTGCCCTGTTCCATCCTGTTTCACCCCTACTCTCAACCTGTGCTGCATATAACCACATTTGTCATTTATTAAATGCTGATTCGTCAAATCAGGGACTAGGTGATGTCAAGTGCAATTTATGACCACCGCCAAACGTGTCTTTGGGGTGCTGCGTGTTTGGTTTGGTTGTGGGGCTAAGATTTTCGATTTCTTTTTTCATATTTGCTTCTTTTCCTTTCAGTTTGCCATTTTTGGACACGCGAAAAACACTGATCAATTCATCATCATTTAGGCAGCAAATATACCCAAATGGACCAAACACCCATGCTCCACCTGACTTGCAACGATGGCCCTCTCAGCAGTCTGACTTGTCGACTTAGAGCATCTCAATGGCAGAGGAGCTTAGGTGAGCATTTTTTTCTGTATTTATACGCTGCATCCTCTGTACTAACTCTCCACCCACCCATCCCCCAATTCACCTATCCCTTGATCCACTCATCCCTTGATCCACTTATCGCATTTGCATTTTGAATGTCTCCCACTCCTGGCGACATTGTCAAGTCACAACTTGCCAACAATGCTCCCAATCCTGACACTCGTCCTGCAACCCCACCACCTACAACTCCATCTGTAAGTGACATTTTTGATGTGTTTGAACGACTTATTCACACCCCTTTAGGGTGTTCAGCACAGGCATGCTCTCTTTGACACCCCTCCAAATGGTGAGCCATCCGCTGAGTTCAGGTCTGGGCCTCAGAGGTGTTGATCCTCCTCGCATTATTCATGGTATGGTATGTCATCCTGTTGTCATTTGTATTGGAACTTTATTCACCATCCCAACAGCTGAAGACCAAAACCACAAGAACAACATCTGGGACAAGTCGCTTGACACCCACTGATACAATGCCTTGTTGCATGCCCGCATTGAAGAGCCTCCCAAACACAACAGCAACAGCAACAACAACAGCAACAGCAACAGCAACAGCAACGGCAATGGCAACAACAACAACAACGATGCCGGCCCAGAACCACTCCCTGAGTCCCATCCACGCCACCATGGGAAGAAATGGACAGTCCGAGATCTGTCTCAGTCGCCAATGCCTGGATCAACTGACCACGAGACTGACCCGCTGACCCAACAACAAACGAGTATGTGCATCTACCCATGTACATTGCATCACTAACTTCTTTCCACAGCCGAATCCCAGTACACCTACATTTACCAACACTTCACCACAAAGGGCTCGTCAAATACGCAGAAGACAAGCTCTGCTTCGACCTCGGTTCAAAGGACACCCAGGCCATTCTCTCGCTCCTCTGACTCGCTGAGGGCCAACAAGCATCTCAAGTGGGACCTGCGCAACGGTCGACTTCGGTAAGAAAGTTCTTCATCGTATTTGTGCTATCCATTAACATCACCCCATAGATCCGAGTCCAGCAGGGTTCACCCCTCCAAGTAGGCGGAGGCCAGCACCTGGAGTCCACCCCCATGGGGATGGGGACTTCAGGTCCTTGTGGGGCCAAGCGTGGACTCGATGCAGTTGACACCAGCAACAAGTCCAACAAATGGCCACACGTTGAGCCGGAGAGCGACACGGCCACTTTGTCTGAGAGCGAGGATGAAGATGAAATGTGTCATCTTGGTCCTGCATGCGTTGCCACTGAGCACATCATCTGGTCATGCTCTGGCACACTCCCACTCGAACCTCAGCCACATTTGCCAGGCACCCATGCCCCGCCTCCCACACACAACATTACCCCAGCCACCATGCTCGCGTCTGCTGCTCTCTCGTGCAACCAGTCATTTGGCACTTCAATGTTTCAACCCGTCCAACCAATGCCCCTGCTGCCGACGATTCTTGAGCCTCCACATGGGCCAGTTCCTGCCCACCTGCATGGGGAAGCCTTGTGGTGCTATTTCAACAGGGCAGATCGCAATGCCGAGGCTGCACAAGTGGCGGCCCCAAATCCAAACTAAGATGTGGATGAGCTAGAGCGAACGGATACTGAGAAGGTGCTCGAGACCGAGCTCAATGACTCGATCGCATCTTGGCACTCCTTGGTCTGGAAGCCCCATAGCATGCCTGCCCTTGCTCCTTGAAAGATGGCCTCCCAGTGTACCTACAGCGGTGCCTGCTCCCACGCCCCAGTGGTGTCCAATGCCAATGCTGCCACCCCCATTGTTATTGAGTCAGATTCCGAACCAGAACACCCTGAGCCAATCATCTGACCAAACTCCCCTAATTTGACCACAGCCAAGCTCATTCAGAGGGAATGTACCAGCGAAGGTACAGGCCAAGATGCATGACCTCGCAGGTGGACGCCTGTGCCTGTGCTGCCTGTTTGCAGAGGCCTCCCATCCTCCTGTTACCTGTCTGCAGACTCAGCCACCACCAGGTGTGACTGCTGACACGCCTGGAGCACAAACGCGAGGGACTCGCCAACTCAACCCCATCTCCACGGCCTGCGCCGACATGATTAACTTAAACGAGGCGGTGGCACAAGAGAGCGCAACAGGCTTCATTGAAAGTGTGACATGCCACAGTCAGCATACTGCCCGTTGTCCACCCCCCACCTCCTGTCCTGCTGATGGGCTACTTGAGGATGACAAGGAAATGCTTGCACAAGCCAAGGCTTTCTCCCAGTTAAAGTGGCTGGTAAGTGCCTTTTTTATTTTTAATATCATTTCTTCCCAATACATACTTACAATTAGTCTTCTTCTCCTCCATCTCGTGGCTGCAACCGGAAAAAAAAGCCCCTCGTGCGTGATGTGTCAGGCATCGAGCGACAAGTGCTCATCCTCACAAAAATCCACCTCTTCACATACGCCCTTGTGGAGGGGGTGTACCAGACACATGCAACCTTCCTTCGATGGGCCCTTGCAGTGTATTATGTGACTTGGTTGATGGAATTGCTGACAACAGAGTTCATTAAGCCACCCCATGGACATTTGGAGATTGTAGGTCTCATTTTTAAACCTTAGTATGATGTCCACCTAACGACTTGTTCCAGATGGTTAACAACCTTGCGACTGTGCATGGCAAGTCAAAGGAGATCATGCACCCATTCGTTGAGAACATACATGAGTTTGTGCACCGCCTGCTGAGCCAGCAGGTGATCCAGGAGAACCTTAACCAGTTCAACCTGCTATACCCTAACAACTTCCACTGCACAGTCAGCATTACACAACTGGCACATATCGACATGCATATATGCTGATTTTTCCGCCCTAACAGACCTATTGTCCTCGCAAGGGGCACTATGAAAGCCCTGACCTCGCTCATGCTATTGCTGTCACCTTCTTCCAGGGGCCTAGCTCAGTCAGCATGATGTTCCTGTATTACTTCTGGGACATGCCATTGACTGTTGTCGTGTTCATTCTAGCAATGTAAGTATCATCATTTTTCCTCAGTGCTTATGCTTACACCTTCCTTTATTAGTGGCAGTTTTGTATCGAGGAATGGTCCAACGGGTGGCACCAAAATGGTGACCTCGGCATGGTGGTGATGTGTGAGAAGTATGAGGGGCACTTGGCCAAGTTGAAAGAGTTCCACGACATCACCCCTAGGCGCATGGCCAGGCTTCAGATGAAGTGGCGCAAGTACATTGAGTAAGTTATATCGTATTATTAAGGCTACATAAGACACCCAACTAATAAATAACATTTATTTCTAGGGAATACTCCAGCATGTCATTCACAGACCTGAAGAAAAACGAAGATGGTGGCTCATGGCCTTCAGAGATGTGCCCTGACACACTGGAGCCAGACTTGGAGGTGGACCCAATAGAGACCCAGGATGTGATGAGCATTGAAGAACTCAATGAGCAGTTGTTCGAGACTGCATGCCAAGAGAGCCAGCAGGATCGGATAGAGGAACAGGAGGCCCAGGCTGGCGCCCCGACTTTCAATGATGATAATGAGGCTCACTCGCGATCTCCATCCCTGGCCACCATCGAGTTCAATGAGCACGGCTGCCTTACTGGACGTGCGAAAGGCAAAGGCCGTGCCCGCTAGATCCCTTGACTGCCTCATCGCTGCCTCACCCGCCTTCCAGTTTATATTCCCATTTCCAATTAAATCTTCCTCTGTTGCACCTGCGTTAGCGCCATACTGCCATGTCTTGTGCACGACAGTTTCTTTGAATATGCTTGATTTTTCTCTCTCGTATTGACCCCTGAAACTGAAACCATGAATTCCTACCCCCTCCATCTCTCTGAATAATTGTGTCGTTTGTTTTATACACGCATTCAGCACTTGAATGAAATGAAAAAGTTGTTGAATCTACACTGGTCTGAGTTAAGTCCATTTTTGAACTCAATGACTTGGCATCAGTATGTCTCACACCCCACGTCCCACTTGACTGATCTTCCCTGTTTTACACCCAGTTTGGTTCTGCCTGTCTTCTATTACCCGTTGCAATTCCGACTTCACAATCACTGCCTTTTTGATACTTGGTAAGTTTACCCCACTCACCATTCTTGTTTCCATTTATTAGCTCCAATGACGTGTGACAGACCTGCACATGACCTTCACACAAAGCTGACTACTTAACTGTGACTATGACCACCCTTCTACTGGGTTGACGTCCCTCCATCATTGCCCCAACCCTACCATGCACGACTTCAGCTCTTTTTCCCATGGTGTGCTTGTTGCCGACTCAAGTGTTGCCAATTTATGATTGAATGCCAACCGGACATGCAGCTGTGGTGCTGGCTGTGGTCACACTCATTCCGTCTGCGCTATGCCAGACCTTCGGTCCTCAAAACCTCATGGCCCGACCTCCATGCCCATTTGTGCTTCCAACACCCACTCCTACTTGAAGGCGCCATACTTGAGCAACTGAAGATGCTGCCATGGCTACTTGAAACTCCAGCGCCAGTGTCTCTTAGCCAATGACGCTCTCGTCTTGTTGCTGTTAAGCCACTACGCATTGCCCAATCTGGCTGGAACTTCTACAATAGTAAGTGTATACATTTATTTATTTTCTAGAACAAGCCACTGACCATCATGGTGTGGTCCACACAGGCGTATCAGGTGTCTCAACCCCCAATGACTACCCTTTGCCCAGCCCAGATGTCATTGCCCATGCTTCAGGTGTTGTGAGCTGTTGTATAGCCCCCAACTTTTCCTTTGCTTCCTTTCTCTTGGGTGCCTCCAGCCCCTTTCTTCTCGTGGCTTGGCTGTGCTCAGTGGTTGACTGTCCTGGGAATGGCGGTTGACTCACATGTGTACATGCAACTTGTCTGGTTGACTTGCCTTGGAATGGTGGTTGACTGACTTAGATAGATGACTCGCCTGTACTAGTGTAGTATATAGAGAGCAGAGAACAAGCCTGGTAGGACCAGCTTGTTCTCGCCTTGTCCCACTTCACCTTCGCACTAAGGGGTTAGCAACCCTCTTACTAAGTCTATTCCTCCAAGGGTCTCATGGCTTAAAGGTACTTAGCCACTTGACCAACCTTTGTATCTCGTGGCACATTGCTACCAAGTCAAGTAACCTTTCGTGGCTTAACTATAAGCCTTATATGTTGTGTTCGTCTATCGTCCCAAGTCTACAAGGACCCCAGTCCTACCCTATCACATCTAAAGGAACCTCCGCGTCACACTAGTGACCCTATGGCAAAGGCTCATAACATTGTGAGAACAAGCTTACATCATGACGAACACAAACCCAACAGAGGCAACCAACCAAGAAGAACACGAGTTCTGGAACCCACCAGGATGACAAATGATAGATAAGGAAGAATACTACCTAACTCCGCCAGAGTACACACAAGAATGGCCAACCAGGAGGAACCACGAAGGAACCTGCCAAGGGCAGCAACCTCGAGACCCCCCCCCAGGGAACCAATCATCCTATCATGAATGGCCTCCCAAACATCCAGAAGATCGGTCCCAGGGGGATTACTGGAATAAGATATATCAGAAGCCCACATCAGCAAGCTACCCAGCCATATAGAGCCACTAGCGGAAGCTCCGGGGCCTCAAGCCGACCAAGAATCAGAAGAACCTACAGTGGTCCTCACTGCACAGCCAGAGGAACCCAGGAATGCAACCCTGGGACCCTCCAGAAGATGAACCATGCCAGGACCGGCCACCATATCCCATACACCTATGGACAGTAGCGCATCAGAATTAGAAGAAGAAAGTGAACCAGAAGTCCTACACCTGCTTTCACATACATGGGTGCGAAACAGGCAATTACGAGAAGAAGGAGCACCAAAAAGACCCCGCGCTCCCTTACCAGCGGCAAGAGGAGAAGCTGAAGAACCTGCAGCCCTGCCGTATGTGCCCCTGGCACCAGCCCCTGTGGGAGGAGCAGCGATGGTGAACCCAGTGGAGATAGCAATCTTCAACACCTTAATGGAGCGGCTGATTAACAAGAACATCCTGCTGCAGATTAGGGCCCTCATCATGCCAAGAGCAATAGGAATCAAAGAACTCAGCAACTGAATGGCCCAACTAGTTCGGCAACAGAACGACCAAATACAGGCCCTCAATGAAATACTAGGGGGAGCAGTATGAGACGCAAACGCAGCCGCTACCAATTCCTACCATGTGCATGGAATCATACAAGATCTATGCCCCTGAATCGAACAAATCGAGTTATTATTATGTGATCTCCCAAGGCTAGTCAACGAAACCAGGCAAGAAGTCCAACAAATATGCGAACAAACAGAAACCCTCAACAAAATGGTGCAAGGGCTAGACGAACACATAAACCAGATAGAACAGAACCCCTCCAGGGGAAGAAGCCGTTCCAGGGCCTCCTCCGCACACAGCCAAAGGACGGAGTTATCCCCATTTACACCAGCACAATCATCAACTCACCAGCCAGAGTCAGAATGAGAAATACCAAAAGGAGCAAGAGCCAAAAAACTGGAACCGTTCAAAGGGAAACAGGGACAGGAGGCTGAAAACTTCCTCATGAAGATGGAGATCTACTTCAGCGACTACCCACAGGCCTTTGACCACATACGAAAAATCAGAACCACCCTAACAAACATGGCCGAGGGAGAAGCCTCTAAATGGGCAAAACTGCTGCTGTGAAAGGCATTAGACCAAGAAGACCACCCAGCCCCACGATCCTGGGTGGAATTTAAAAAGTACTTCCTGGTGGCCTTCAGTGATCCCATAAAGAAGGACCAAGCCATTAGAGAAATGGGTAAACTCGCCCAAACAGGGTCCGTGCAACATTATGCTTCCCAATTCTGCCTTCTCATGGAAGAACTCAACTGGGACGAGCAAGCCCTGATCAATCACTTCAGAAACAGGCTAAAAGAAAACATCCAACAGAAGATACTTGAAGCCACCTTTCTGCAGGACACCAACCAACTTACACTAGAATGATGGATGGAACTCGCCATATGAACAGATAATGTATTATTTGTGGGACAACAGAAAGACAACAATATCTTGGATAAATGAACCTACAGGAAGGCGGCACAGGACACCCCCAGGGCGCCCATGAACCAGGGGCCTAGGGTACCTCAAAAGGAAATAGACCGAAGAAAGAAGGAGGGACTATGCCTCAAATGCGGGCAGAGCAGACACCGGGTTAAGGACTGCTGGTCAAAACAGTACGTACTACAACCCAAAGAGAGGCAGGAGAAAGGGAAAGAGGCGACCGTAACAGGGGAAGAAGATAAGGAATCCACCGCCTTGGAGTCGGAAAACTAGAACAGCCCCCTGTACCCATGTCAGGCAGCAAGGAGAAACACCAAAATCGAAATCTCGTGTACTACATTAGAACATCTGACAATACACCCCATACACAAACAGGGAATCATGGAACCAGCAAAAACACTAATTGATTCAGGATCGTCCAGAAACTTCATGGACATCACCTATGCCAGGAAGAAAGGAATCCCACTCATAGAACTTACGCACCCCAGAAGCATCATCGCCATCGACGGAAACGAAACAGCTGAAAAAATACACTTCAGAGCAAGTGTCACCTTCGAATTACAGGGAAGATGCTTCCGGGCCTGATTCTACGTAATGCCCTTGGGAGATACTCCATGTCAGGAGTTCTCTTCGCTCACCCCTGACTGTGTCTTTTTTCTCGTGGCTTGCCTTTTCTTTTCTCGTGGCTCACCCCTCTTGCCACGCCTTAGGCTGTGTGCGCCTTCTTTCGCTTCCTTTCTGACTAGGTATATGCGTCAGCTGCAGGCTGCGCATCTCTGGACTCAGGGTGTAACCTCTTTCCTTGACTCGTCTTCTTGATTGGCAGAAGACTTACAAGCGCAGCACTGTCCCAGTCTACTGCCATTCGCTGCTGTATGACTCAGATGTACTTAGCTAGTATATATACAGCAGTAGACAAGCCTGGATTCTCCAGCTTGTTCTACCTCGTCACATCCCTATCTTCACTAGTTAAGCTCTACCACCTGGGTGCCCTCCCAAGGGACCCAGGGTGGTCCTTCACTTATCACCTTCCCTTTTCGCTACCAGCCTAAGTACCTACTACCTGGGTATTCTTCCCCAAGGGACCCAGTCTACGGCATCTCGCGTTGGGCTAGCATACAACCACTCCATGACCTCGTCTCGCGGCTCTACATACCTAGTCAACTTTGCTTAAGGGTGATGTTTGCGCATATACCTGACCTTTCGACTCGCAATCCATCAAGGCTCGTCGCACCATAGCACCTCTCGACCTTAGAGTTCAAGCATAGAATTTAAGAGAGCTCCAGTGTTTGTCTTACCGCAGAACCTCGAGTTCGCACCCCATCGCATGGCGATAGGTCGCGACACTCCAGCCATACTAGGGAAGGAATGGTTGGCTGAACATAATCCGGACATCAACTGGCAGATCATGGACATTTGTTACCGAGACAATCCGGAAGTGCAAAGGGTTGACCCCTTGACCCCTACCCTGAGCATGGAAGGAAAGTCGGCAACAACCAAGGAAATACCAGCAGAATTCCGGGACTTCACCGACGTGTTCGACGCTGAAAGATTCAAGGAACTACCTCTGCACCAAAAGCACGACTTTGCTATAGTTTTCAAAGAAGAAACAGAACCACCAAGACCGGCTAAAGCCTATCCTATGTCACCCAACCAACAAAAAACCTTAAAAGAATTCATAGACCAGGAACTAAAAGACAGGAAGATCCGACCCAGCAATTCCCCAACCGCAGCACCTTGCTTATACATCAAGAAAGCAGACGGATCCTTACGTCTGGTCACCGACTACCAGAAGATTAATGAGATAACAATCAGCGACCAATTCCCCATCCCCTTACAAGAAGATCTGCTGGAAAAACTACAGGAGGCAAAGATCTTCTCAAAGATAGACTTGAGATGGGGATATAACAACGTACAGATAAAGGAAGGGGATGAATGGAAGACGGCATTCAAAACCAAAGATGGGCTATACAAATATGTGGTAATGCCCTTCGGCCTCAAGAATGCACCAGCTGTCTTTCAACGTTTCATGAACAAGCTTTTCTGGGACCTCAAAGATGTTTACGTGATTGTATATCTGGACAACATCCTCATATATTCGAAGAACCGAGACGAGCATGTACATCATGTAAGAGAGGTACTTTGATGGCTTAGGGAACACCACCTTTTCGCATGACCGGAAAAGTGTTCCTTCTTCGTCACCTTGGTAACATACATCGGCATTGTGATCACTCTGGAAGGAATTTCCATGGAAGAAGACAAAATCACGGTTATACGCGATTGGCCTGAGCTCCACACCGTCAAGCAAGTACAGGCATTCCTAGGGTTCAATCACTTCTACCGAAAATTTGCGCATGATTTTAGTGCCTTAGCAAAACCCCTCACCAATCTAACACGAAAGAATATGAAGTGGGTCTGGGGGAAGGAACAACGACAGGCGTTTCAGGCAATCAAGGACACCATAGCCAAGAAATCGGTCCTAGTTCACCCTGACCTGGAGAAACCTTACTTCCTGGAAACAGACGCTTCGGGAGTGGCGATGGGAGCCATACTGAACCAATGACATACCAACGGGAAACTACACCCAATAGCCTTCATGTCGAAAAGCTTCAATGAGGCTCAACAACGATACAACACCTACAACAAAGAACTTCTAGCCATCATCGAAGCATTACAACAATGGAGATACCCGCTCGAAGGAACAAAGGAAGCCATTACCATCTACACGGATCACTGAAACCTCCAGTTCTGGAGTAAGGCGAGAATTATGGACCGAAAACACACAAGATGGTACAGCCTATTAGCGTCGTACAATTTCAACATCATATATAGTCCCAGGAAGCAATCTGAGAAACCAGACCTGCTATCCAGAAGACACAATCACAAGGATATACCAAGTGCGAAACAAACCATGATTGTGGCAGAAAGATTTCAGGGATTCAAAACAGAGATCAGCATGGACCTTATTGAGGAACTTAAGGAAGTGCAGAGGGAGGACGAGTCCCTATAAACCCTAATCAACAGCGTTAAACAAATCAAAAGTCTCCCGGCTTCCATCCAAAAACAATATCAGTGATACAAGTGGGAGGAGGAGTTATTGTGGTACGACGACGCTATTCTAGTTCTGGACGAACTGGAACTCCAAAAGAAAATCCCTCACATGCACCATGACTCCCCCATTGTGGGACACCAGGGAAGGGCACGAACCCTCGAGCTCATCAGCAGGAGATACACATGGGCAAACATGAACGCCCAGGTCAACGCCTATGTCAATCAATGCGAAATCTGCACTTGGGTGAAATCCACAGGTCAATATGCCACCCCCAAAAACATAGAGCTACTGAGCGAACCATGGGAAGCCATCAACTACGACTTCATTGTAAAGCTACCTCCCTCGGAAGGCTTCGACAGCATCCTGGTGGTAGTAGATCAATTCTCCAGGCAAGCACACTTCTTACCATGTAGGGAGGCAATGGATGCAGAAGAACTAGCAGAGCTTTTCCTGAAGGAAGTATGGAAGCATCATGGAACCCCGAAAACGACAATCTCGGATAGGGGCATGACCTTTAACAGCAACTTCCTGAAGACCCTATATGAACGACTGGGACAAGACCCTCGTTTCTCCACCACCTATCATCCCCAGACGGATGGACTAGCAGAGCAAACCAACCAGTGGTTAGAGGGATACCTAAGAAGCTTCTGCAATTACAAACAAGACGACTGGGCCAGGTGGTTACCAATTGCAGAGTTCTGCCATAACAACCAGGAGAACGCAGCAACTGGACAAATGGCATTCGAGACAATTTACGGAAGACACCCCAGATGGCAAATCTCAGACAAAGGAGGGGAGAAGGAAGCGTAAGTGCAAATCACATGGTGACCCATATGAAGCAAATCTGGGACGAGGCACCAGCTTCCATGCAATACCACCAGAAGAAGGAAGCGGTGCCAGTAACCGAGTATGCAAAAGGAGATAGGGTGTGGCTTAACACCTGAAATATTCATACAAAAAGACCCTCAAAGAAACTTGACGACAAGAAGGCAGGCCCTTTCGAAATCATGTGGAAGATCTCAACACATGCCTACCAACTCAACCTGCCCAAAACCATGAGAATACACAATGTGTTCCATGTGGATTTGCTTACGCCTTTCAAGGAAGACTCCTTCAGAAGATTCTCCCTGAAGCCACCCCTGGTAATAACGGAGGAAGGGGAAGAACAGTTCGAAGTCGAGAAGATTATCAGATGGGAACAAAGGGGGAAGCAACTATACTACGAAATCAAGTGGGAAGGGTATGACTCACTAGAGAATACCCTGGAACGTGCAGAAAAAATGGTCCCACTGGAACAAGTCATGGCCGAAGATTTCCAGAGGCACCTCTACCAAAGGGGTATATAAGGGAGCTAGGAAAAGCCTCACCAGACACCACTGCTTCCCTACTCCTCTCTGCTCTTGACCTAGCCCATCCATCCACCCTTCCACCATGGTCGCCATCAAGTCCTACACTGCTGTCACCTCAAAAGCCACTGGGAACAAGCAAAAGGGGCGCAACCCTGAGGAGTGACGAGCGAGGGCCAATGAGAACACCTGGGAGTGAGCACAATGGGCCCCCAAGCCCAAGGTCACCATTGTCCCGATGGGGAACTACATCATTATCCAGGAGGAGTGCAGACGTCCCCACAAGGACGGGGTGGGTGAGTATGTCTGGGATAGTCGAAAAATCAACAACTTCTCAGACGCCCTCAACAACTTCTCAGACACCCTCAACTACATGGCAGAGCTCAATGCCGGATGCAACCTCTAATATATCCCGATCCATGAGCGAGCCAGGTGCGCCCTTAGTGGCAACACCCTCCACCACCCGAAGCACAGACCCCTCATGTGGGTGGGCGATGGGCCATGGCTGGACGATGCCTGGCGGATGTCGCGGACGAAGCTCTACATCGTGAACAAGTGCATTGGCGACTTGGTCTATGGGGTCATCACCAAGTCCAAAGGTCAGTTCCCTGACCTCGAGTAGAAGGCCAATGGAACCTGGTGGGTGCGAACTGATCGCATGCAAGAATGGATTGCTGATGCCGTCTGAGAGTGGCGCTCCAACATGCCTGAAACATGCCACAAGCCGATCGAGGAGCTTACCTGAGACCAAGTCGCAAACCTCCTCTTCCGAAAGGGGATGTCCAAGGGGCAGTTCTTTGAGTGGCTCGACCACTACTCCTGGAACAGGCAGATGGGATGGGAGGAGTAGTATGAGGCCTGGGAGCGTCTTGATGAGACCCCCGAGGAATGAGCAGAGTGAAGCCAGACAAGTTTGGGCCCCCTAAGGTAGAAATGGGTAACCAGTCATTGCTACAATGCGCCCTGGATAATGTAGCCCCAAGTGACTAGGAGAGTGTAGATAGTTTCTTTTTCTTTTTCTTCCCTCTTTCCTTTTTTTTCTCTTTCTTCCCTTTTTTTTTCTTTCTTGCTCGCCTGCTGCGCATGGGCTTGCGCAAAAGGGGGGAAGAATGTTGTGAGCTGTTGTACAGCCCCCAACTTTTCCTTTGCTTCCTTTCTCTTGGGTGCCTCTGGCCCCTTTCTTCTCATGGCTTGGCTGTGCTCAGTGGTTGACTGTCCTGGGAATGGCAGTTGACTCACACATGTACATGTGACTTGTCTGGTTGACTCGCCTTGGAATGGTGGTTGACTGACTTAGATAGATGACTCGCCTGTACTAGCGTAGTATATAGAGAGCAGAGAACAAGCCTGGTAGGACCAGCTTGTTCTCGCCTTGTCCCACTTCACCTTCGCACTAAGGGGTTAGCAACCCTCTTACTAAGTCTATTCCTCCAAGGGTCTCATGGCTTAAAGGTACTTAGCCACTTGACCAACCTTTGTATCTCGTGGCACATTGCTACCAAGTCAAGTAACCTTTCGTGGCTTAACTATAAGCCTTATATGTTGTGTTCATCTATCGTCCCAAGTCTACAAGGACCCCAGTCCTACCCTATCACGTCTAAAGTAACTTCTGTGTCACACTAGTGACCCTACGGCAAAGGCTCATAACAAAAATACCATGGAACAGGTGGAGAAGATTGTGGAACTAAGCCAAGTCATGTGCAAGTTCCAGTGCATGTTCCCCATGGCACCAGTCCCACAAGGCTATACAGCAGAACCAGGGAAGACGGCAATCGACATCCCCACCACTACCACACTCAAAGCACTTGACCTCGCCTCCCCCAGTACTACATCACTATGATCATCATCAAGTCTTATGCTGCAATCGTCAACAAGACCACCAGGAACAAGCATCAAGGACACAACCTAGTAGAGATGTCATGCAGGAATGTGCAGGTAAACACAGTGTTTACCTGCACATTACAAAAGTGTTTACCTGTGCATGTGCAGCTTACAACCTAGAGGTCTGTCAGGCCAAGGCCAATGATAATGCCCACAACCAGTCCAGGTTGCCATTACCCATTTTGTTATGACCATGAATGAAAACAAGCATCACGTGAATCCAGCACTTACTCATCAGTGTTCTATGCTTTTTCAGAAACCTGTGACATTACAGTCATGTGACCCTGGCGCTTATGGTGGTTACCTAAGTCGCTACTGCAACAACTCTCCCATGTAACACAGTAGCAAGTAGCAACCTGACTCAGCAATGTCACATGACCCTCAGACCCTATGCAGCTCCTATAAGATTTGGAGCCACAAAAACACTTAGGAGGACCTACATGTGACCAGTAAACAAAACATACATGACACTCTGAGACTGTCCAATAGTTGCTCGACGTCACACATGATCTGACAGACTACAGACTGCACATAAGAAAATGACTCAACACAACATCAATGTATATAAGGAAAGTAGGGCAATCAGGGCATCCCAGATTGCTTTACCTCGTCCACCACCAGACTCAAATACATACCTCAGAATCAGACTTTGTAATACAATCTAACTATCAGAAAGATAAACCTGGCCACTACATAAGGACAACAGACAGAGTGAGAGAGAGACAAGGAGTGGGTCTTGACATTGTAAAGCAATCTTCACACTTATCTAGTGGTGAACCAAATACCTAAAACACAGGCATCAAGGACTAAGTACAGAGATGAACTAGTCAACCTCTGAGATACATAAGAGAACAAGCAGAAACTATGTCTCAGCAGACAAATGAAAACCGTAGGACCACCCAATCAGTGAGTGGGGCCGCATCTACTGTGCCCCTGCCACTGGAAGTACAACAAGTAGAGCAGGTGGAAGAAGATAGTCCCATCCTAGGAATGCCGGGAGGGATGCCTTTGACAATCATACTACACCCAGTCCCACAACGACTGAGTTTGACCAGGATCGAAATAGTAACAGTTGGGGACTCTAATCCAGACCTAACCACACTTGCACCGATATTCCCCACTCGCCCCCTGGAGAGTTCCTTTCAGGAAGTGGAAGAAATGACCAGGATAATCGAGGGACAGGCAGGGGAGCCTATCACCCTACCCACCTCTACCCCGATAGCCACAAGACCAGACCTGGACATAAACCTGATTCAGGTGATTGTGGCTGCACTACAATCCAGGCTAACAGCACTCCAACAAAGAACCAATGCTGAAATAGCAAGAAACGTACAAGCCATAGCAAACTGCAAATGCATCCTGACCACTCAGGGTGCCAGACTGGAAGACACTCAGAACCAAGCTGGCACTGCACAGAACAACACTTATAGCACCTATCACATGGCCAAGGAAGCGGAATCTGCCACCTTAAAAGCCAGCTCTGATGTAAGAGCAGCCAGCAATTCAATCACCCAGATAACATTAACAATTAGAGAGATAAATCAGGGACTAGCTAATCAGGCCAGGGGACTAAAAGGAGTAGAAGAGATACTGATGGCCTTAGAACAAAGGATCATGAACCTGGCAAATGAGATAATGGAAACTCGAGAGGAAATGCCCAGGTGGAGGTCCACCCGAACCCCAGCAGCGGAAGCTACTGCCATGATGATAGCCACTAATGACAAGGACAGATGGGACAACCTACCCATGCGACCCACTGGCCACCAAACCTCATTTGCCAGGGAGTCCACAACCAAACTGGAGGGTGTAGAAAGGGCTAAACCCCCTGCTCCAGAAGTAGAGAAGGAAGATGAACCCTACCTGAACCAGACAACCACCATGGGAGCAACAATACCAAAAGAAGCCCAGACCAAGAAACCAGACCCATTCAATGGAAAGAAAGGAAAGGAGGGTGAAGCCTTCATTGTCAGGATGGAGGTACACTTCCAAGACTATGAGGATGGAACCTTCAATGATAATTGGAAAATATGTGCTACCCTGATGAACATGAGCACTGGAGACACCATGAATTGGGCACAACCACTACTCTGCCTATCTGCTGCACAGGAAGACCATGAATTCCTGGAGTCATGGGACTCCTTTAAAAAGGGGTTCCTCACCCACTTCTCCAACCCTGCAAAATAGGAAAAAGCAGTGAGAGAACTTAGTAAGCTAACCCAAACTACTAGTGCCCAGAACTACCCAGTTGCCTTCTGAACCCTCGCCCAAGAAGTCAATTGGAACGAACAGGCCCTGAAAAACTACTTCATGGAGGGACTCAAGCCTCAGGTAAAGACCAAGTTAGTGAGACTGCAGATATTTGGGGAACCTGAAAATGTCTCACTCAAACAATGGATTGCTCTCACATGTAAAGCAGACAATATGATCTATGCAAACAGTAAAATGAATAGCAAGATCCCCACAGCAACCCCTTTCAAGAACAAAGGGGCCAACTCTGCGAAGATGTACTCTAAAGGGAAAGAGGCCATGACCAAAATAGTTTTAGTCCCAAATGAAGAAAAGGACTGAAGGTGGAAGGAAGTGCGCCAAGCCTGGGCATGTCGTAAAAGAATGCCAAGGGCAATGGACTTATGGAGGAAAAGAGAAGAACCCCTCAGGAAAATCAGCAAAGCTTGATGAAGAAACAAGAAACACATCTGACTCTGAATTGGAAAACTAGAAGGACCCACGGCACCCATGTCTGAGGGTCCACAAACAACTGAACCCACCAATGTATATTACCTAAGGAAATCAAACAGTCAAAACAATGATATATATGGCAATTGAAGGAATCATGGAACCAACAAAGACACTTATTGACTCAGGGTCATCAAAAAGTTTCATCGACACAACCTACATGAAAACCAACAGTATACCAATTGTCAAGTTAAAGAATAAAAGGACCATCATTGCTATAGACAGGAAAGAAGTAAAGAATAAGATTTCCAGGAAGGCCATTGTCAACCTGGAAGTTGCCGGGAAGACACTCCTACATGAATTATATGTTATGCCCCTAGGGGATACCAAACTCATACTAAAGCTGTCACCCCAGAAAATTGCCAGAATCCGGCACCCACAGCTGGATTGTGGCATATTTTGAGCATGCCCACACCTGCACCCGCACCCACTGCCAGTACGCTGGTATACTGCTGGTACGCCAGTATACTGCCAGATTCCCGCAGACTGCTGGTACACCGCTGGAACACGGGTATGCAGGCATGCAGGCATGTGGGCAACGCGAGAACACAGGTACGCGGGAACATGGGCAGTGTGGGCATGTGGGAATGCCGGGATGCAGGTGGGCAAGCATGCCAGGAGACACAGGCACTGGCACGCCAGTGTGCAGGCACACCAGGAGTGCAAGAATGCAAGTACACAGGTATGTGGGCACACAGGGATGCACAACAACAATGTCAGGCGAGACAGAGCAAAGTTAAAACATATATCGCATTGATTATATCAGAAGCACGACAAACCCCACCCCCCAGTCTCTACGTCACACAAGTCAACATCATCAAAGATAGCCAAGAACCGTGGTAAGTGGGGCCAAAGTTTCAAGTGGTGTGGTCAGGCGAGAGGAAAAAGGAAGGCAATTTGAATGACGGCGGCTGGAAAGTTGTGGTTCAACATGAGATAAAGGATGCAGATGATCCAGAGCAGTGGCAAGAATGGCCTGGATGACCAAGTACAAGTTCTTAGCGGTGCAACGGATCGTGTGGAAACGGTAGTAACCCACCTTGAAGTATGATCATGTACCATTGAAAACCCCACCCTTTTCACACTCACTTGGCCCACCAGATGGCCCCAAACGCAAGTCAGAACCCTTCCAGCTGTCATGCTGATGCCAGTGCACAATGGAGTCACAGACGCAGGCAAGGTCGGTGGGAGGTTGTGCACGAGCTTGCCCGAAAGCATAGGTAACAAGTGGCAAAGATTAGGCAGGGGGTTGATTGAGAGCATGAGTGTGGCGAGCAACAAGTGGGAGAGATCAGGGATTGGGATATCGCCAACAGGAGTGCTGGTTATGGCAAGGAAATGCTGGCAGGGGTCGTTGTCACGATCCATCTCCTGGGCGATTGTGCCTCAAGGCACCAAGGCACTTTCACCAGAACTGAAAAGGAGGGATGAGCAAATCAGGCTACATGAACATCAGGGTAAGTCAGCATAATAATGTGAGGATGAAAAAAAAAACACATACCGTAAAACAAAATCCATGGGCAAGGTCGCAAGCAGTCAGTCCAAGACAATGACAGCGGAGTCAGAGCAAGGCACAAAGTGTGTAATCGTAAGGTTGCCTGTGAGGGGCCACTGTTGGTGAATACACACCCAAAGGGCAGAGGACATGACAAGCAGTTGGTTTTGGGGTGAGAGGCCAGTGCTGCTTGGAGAAAATATAATGGTGCAGCAATAGATGGGGAACTGAACAATAAATGGTTAGTGGGAGGCACGCAACACAAGGAGAACACGCTGCACAACATACCATGGTCCCAACTGACAGCATGTTGGCAGCCATTGGCCAGCCTTGGGGTGAGGATGTGAGCTTATTGGTTGAGCACAAATTGAACAAAGTCGCCGTACCATGCAATCTGTAATAAATGTGTTCTGTTGCTGTTGGGGCGAAGAAAGTAAACAAGGGAGGGCTGCAGTGGGGAAGAGAGTATGTACAGGTAACCACGTGACTGTTGCAACGACGCACCTCTGCTTGTCCATAAAATGAACCGCTACGATTCATCCCTGGTGGTCACTTCTGCCTCCCGCAGAGTCAAAATCGAACATTGGATCAAGCGTGTCTCATCACACCCCACTAGCCCCATGCCAAGCATACTCCCAAGACCAGCCCTGGATGAAACCTTCATCCAAAATAGTGATGATGAACCCTCTATAACTAGCCAGAACGGTAAGTATTCAAAAATATTTCAATGGGTTTTATTATGACACTGACTCAAATGTCACTCCAGGTGCCACTAGGAACCCTAAAGTACCTGCCCAAGCTCAGAAGTGGGCCCACGCTGATTCGAGCCCTCTAGCTGGTATGTACCTGTCTATCCAGGAACACAGCTATGTGTTCAGCTAATTTTTGTACTTCAGAACACTACCAAGTTACTGTCCGCTGCCCGGCAACTCCACACAACACTTCCAGATCATCTGCAGCACCATCAGAAATTGACAGGTGTTCTGCGCGTTCCTCCGATGTAGACGCTACTTCTGAGCCTGGCATGGGCTCTGAAGGTGGTGTCAGCTCAGAGGCTGGCTCATCTGCAAATGCAGTTGCATGGAGGTTCAAGGTGCCACTTAAGCGACAGGGCAATGATCCCAGGGCTGAACTTGGTGTGTGACGCTAATTAAGCTCATTTATTATCACCTAACGAGTTAATCTAGTGGCCACGATCAGTCGCATGAAGCTTTCCACATCTCTCACATACAAGGGCTTTGCGCTCCCCATCATTGATTGGAACAGCAGTGATCCACTGAAGTATCACCACTTTAAGTGTACTCGGTGAGCATTCTCAGCACCTTGACCTCGTATGTTAACTCAAGCCCTGGCTTCAGGTGCAAGAAACCTGTCCCACACCATGTTGGCATCATGGAGACCTCAAGCTTACATGCTCACACCCAGCGGTGCCTGTTGAGGCATTCCCAGACCAAGGACCTCACGGACTTTGGTGTCATAGGCTCATCTACCTGGATGAGCGAGGAGGAGGTGCACGAGTATTGCGTGCTTTGGATCTGTGAAAATGCACGACCATTCAACATTGTCACTGATAAATATGTAAGTCTTTCTGCAGTTCGAAACTGCATTTACTAATATAATACATTTAGTTCCGCAAACATCTCCCCCACTGCACCACGATCAGTCTTGATGTCAAGCACATGTATCAGGCCATGCAGATTGACATTACTGCGATGTTAGCAGTAAGTACTCCCCACATTTGCTCGACTGGTCACTTAGCTTCATGTTAGGATGTGCGCGGTATGGTGCTTGACATGTTTCAAGCCGATAACGGATATGACTATATGGGGATTGTGCTATTCCATCAGGCTATCGAGCACGAGGCAATGGTAATCAAATGGTTTGTCTTGGAGTGCCTGAAGTACGTACCTGCTTGCTTCGTACCGATTTGATATTGATCGATTTTCCAGCTTTGAATCACACACCAGTGTGGCTCTCGCACGCACTGTGCATAAGGTGCTGCACAAGTTTAACATCCAGAACTGGGTATGTAAACCCTCTGATGTCTCCTGACTTGTTTAACATGACCAACTGTAGGTCTGGGGCCTGGTGGCTGACAATGTGTCCAACAATGCAGCGATGGTGGACTGTTTGGCCAAACTGGGCCTGAAGTGTCTTACTGGGCACAAATCGCGCCTTTTCTGCATGGTGCACATCATTAATCTCGCTGCTCAGGTACGCGTAAACAGAATTGATTTGATTTTGTACGTGACATGATCTAAAAACAGGCTATCATTGCTGGCCTCCGCAAGAGACAGCCGAGTGCAGGCGAGGACGAGGACGACGAGGACGAAGAGGGCGACACCACCAAAGCCACCCAAGCAAATGTGAGCATATATGTGTCCTTCATTGTGTATTGCACTCACCAGCATGCAGTGCGACGATTCGGACTCGGATGCTGACGTATTGGTGATGCCCCGTCCTGGACCCTCTGCGAGGACGATGATGAAGACGAGGAGGAAGAGGTCGTCGATTTTGAGCTCCCAGAGATTGGGAAGGGGTCTCCAGAGGAGGCAGAGGCAAACCAGGCTGGGAAGGTGATGTGGAAGGTATGTTTCTCCTCATGTACCTATTGCAAGTTCTAACAAGCTGATTAGATTGCCAAGTTTGTGAAAAAGATTCAGTACTCTGTGGAAGCGAAAACAATTTTCAAGGAAGTGTGTGTCACGCATGATGTCGAGCAACCACACAATGTCTGGCAAGACATGAAGACAAGGTGGAACTTGACAGGTGATCCTGTTGAGGATTCAGATTGCACATTCCCTGTGATGTAGGTACCGACTTACAGGGCCTAAAGTGACATGTGCTCACATAATACATGCAGTATGTCAACACAGCGAGACCCACAACTAGACATCCCACGCGAGCAGCGACTGTGCGATGATGACCAGATCCATATCAAGGCCCTCCTATTGCTTTTCAAGGTTTGTCACGACGTTTTCATGTTGCTCACTGACTGACTTCCAAACTCCGGTAGGCTTTTAAGATTGTCACAGATGTCTTGTCTCGTGGCAACGTTCCCATGCTCGCTGATGTTATCATTCATTTTGACTCGCTGGATTTCACTTACAGCAAAATGTGTGAAGACATGTCGCTCCCTTTGTACATCCGGCATTCCGCAAACTGGGCTCGCCTCATCCTCAACAAATACTATGGCAAGACTGATCAATGTGCCCTCTATCGCCTTGCAGTTTGTGTGTATATTTGTTTATTAAATGTCCGTAGAACATTGGCTAACAATTATTGTTCTAATCAGTCCTTCACCCCTCGATGTGTGCACAATATCTCAAGATGGCAAAGTGGGAGCCAGAGTGGATCAGCATGGCAATCGAGCTTGCTGAGGATGTGTACACCAAGTTTTACAAGCCCACTCCCACACTGTCAAGTGCTGACACACAGGCCCCAAGCACATCGCAGTTTGGATATTTGGTGTGCCATTAATTCTCGTTACATTACAAACTCAACTGTCTGACATTTGTTAGTCGTACATGTCGCGTATGTATTCTAGGGTGTCCACCCATAAAGATACTGCACCTTGTCCAGTCCACAAGTTCGTCAAGGGTAAGTACACCATATGCTTATGCCATTGTCACCACCAATCGCTCATGTGAATCACCCAGGGGCCGTGATTCTCTCACATGATGTTGCAGCAAATGGCGACCCACTCCTACTCAACCCTCTCTCATGGTGGTATAGCCAGCGTGTTGCTGGTAATGAGTGGAATGGCCTGACCCAAATGGCACTGGATGTGTTGAGCACGCCAGGTGAGTACCCTATTAGGCAACCAGGGAGGCACTAACTCCTGTATCCAGCTACAAGCGTTGAAGTCGAACATACATTCTCGTTTGCTGGATTGACTGTCAGTAAGCGCCGCCATAGCCTTGGGGCATACACAATCCAGTCTGCAGTTACACTCGGTTCTTACTCGAAGGCTGGCTTGGTGAAACGAGGCTGCTTGGTGACACCACAGATGGAGAAGGGTAAGACCAAAGTCACAGCTGCAGTAAAGGTGAAAGCAACAGTGACAGCAAAGGCTTGATGAGGTACAATTTTTTTAAATACATTTTCATGTTTTTACGAGTGTTCCCGTTGACTGTGCACGAATATATTTGATTTTTGTCCGCAAAGTCACATGACATTCCCAGTTTCTTGTTGTTCTCGTCTCTACCTCATCTGTGGCACTCAGTTGTGAAACCCCGACCCCTGCAGTATGCTACGCTTGCCAAGAACCACTAATATCACTGACACCTGCCCAAACTGCTTTCTTCTGTGCTCTCTTGCCTATTGCCTGGATCAGGATCCAAACCACTCAGCCATCATGTCTGCCAACGGCAAAAACTATTCATTTCAAGCCACTAATATTGTCGACACTCACCAAACTACTTGTTTCTGTGCTCCACCCACTCTTGCCTGGTCTCTGGATCCGAAATCCCTCAGCCATTGTGTCTGCCAACAGCAAAAACTATTCATTTTCGACCCCTGCACTGCCCACTGGCACATGCACACACCCCTGACTGCTTATCCTGTACCTGACCCGACCTTAGTGTCTTTGGCCCAGTCCCCGATCTCGTGCTCCTCCATCCCAATGCCCTACTGTACCAACAACATGCATGCCACATGGTGGGAGTGTGTCAACCTGGGCCTACGTTACTTCCCCCAGGTGTCAAGCGTCCCCTCGCGTTTTTTGCTTGTCGCCTGTTAGATTTTGTCTCTTTCTGCGTGCATGTCGGGAGTTTGTGGACTCACCCCCAACTTTTCTCGTGGCTCGGTCTTCTCGCCACTGGCTTCAGGCTGCGTGTGCCCTTCTTGGCTTCTGGGACTCTGACTCGGTGTATGCATTAGCCTCAGCTGCGCAGTATGACTCTGTGTACGCGTGTCTCACGCCAATGTGCAGCCCCTGCCATTCACGCTGTATGACTCGCACTCATGTACATAGTATAAATACAGCGGTGCGCAAGCCTGGATACTCCAGCTTGCTTCACCTTGTCATCTCTACCCACCTAGAGTCCCTCGCAGGACTTCACTCTGGAAGCTCGTCTCCTCACCGCGACTCTCTCTCGTACACCGTTCTACTCGTTAGGGGTTCTAGGAACCTTACTCATTTACTCCTCCCAAGCTTCCATGGTCCGACACACCCTTGTATTCTCATCAAGTCGCCATATCTCGTGGCTCAACGCCACTCGAAGATAACGCATGCGCACATGTCCATCTTGGTTTAATCCATTTGCCACTGATAAACAAGAGCACATGACCAGGTCTCTTTCTTCTCGAAAGGACATACATTTCCACTTTCGCTGAAACAACAAACATCGAACTCGTGTCCTGACAGGTCGTGACAGTGCATGTTTGCTAACCATCAATGGCTATTTGTGGCCTCACTTGTAGTGTGCACCAGCCATCCTTCTCGTGGCCACTCTGACTATGCCATCCCTCGCACAGTGAACAGCCATGTGTGCCCCAGCGCTGAAGGCTCTGCCAATGGTTACGCCCTTCGCCCTCACGGGTCGCATCATGTTGTGTGTTCGGCTTGATTGGGCATGTGTGAACCTACCTCTGCTATCACACGAACAATTTTTCCCAATGATCTTGTTCTTGTTTGCTCGTGAATAAACCATTGTCCGTTTCGCTGTCGTTTGTGTGTTTGTGCACCATGGGTACATGGATGTGGGCTTCAAAGTACAAAGGTGCGCAGGTACATGGGCATGCAGGTACGCAGGTATGCTGGCATTCACGCGGGAATGCGCAGGTATGGCAGCGCTTAGGTGCCAGTTTCTGCGGGAATCCTGCCCGGAATCCTGCACACTTTAGCTCGTGCCTGCACCCACACCTGCACCTGCAACAATGGTATATGCCGGAATTTACCAGTGGAAACCGGCGAATTCTGGCTGCCAGAAACCGGCACAACAGCTTTAACTCATACTAAGGAAAGACTGGCTCGAAGACACCAAGCCAATAATCCGGTGGAGCAACCTATCCATAACTGACCTTTCCAAAAACATCATTGGTAAAATGGGAATAGAGCTGGAAGAAGTTCTGATAGAATTCCGGGACTTCCAAGACCTCTTCCAGGAAGAAGGGTTTAGTGAATTACCCCCCCACAGATCATTCAACTGTGCAATAGAGTTTGAAAGAGAAGCCGAACTCCCAAAACCAGCTAAAACATATCCAATGTCCCCCATGGAATCCAGGAATTTGAAGGAGTACCTGGACGAAGAACTACGAAATGGCAAAATCAGACCTAACCATTCACCCCTGGACTCACCCTGCTTCTACATGAATAAGGTGGATGGGGGACTATGGCTGGTGGTAGACTACTGGAAGCTCAATGCGATAACCAAGCCAGACCAATTCCCAATGCCAATACAGGCAGACCTGATTGAAAAACTGAAGGAAGCCAAACTTTTTACCAAAGTGGACATCCGTTGGGGATTCAATAACATCAGGATAAAAGAAGGGGACAAATGGAAGACCGCCTTCCAAACCAAGGAGGGACTATTCAAATATCTTGTAATGCCCTTTGGGGTCAAGAATGGACCCACCACATTGTTCATGAATGACATCCTCCATGACATAATTGATGATTATGTAGTAGTGTACATGGACGACATACTCATATACTCTCATGATGAAGAAAGACACATGGCACAAGTCCAAGAGGTGCTACAATGATTGCATGAGAACCACCTATTCCTGAAACCCCACAAGTGCCACTCCTGCATAAAAACTACCAGCTTCCAGAATAGTGATCTCACCAACTGGGATATCAATGGAAAAAGATAAAGTAAAAGCAATAGTGGATTGGAAACCACCAACGACAGTCAAACAGCTTCAGTCATTCCTTGGCTTCACTAACTTCTACTGGAGATTTGTACAGGACTTCAGCTCTATAGCAAAGCTCTTTACCGAGTTAACCGCAAGGGCATCTTTTGGAAGTGGGGCCCAGATGAAGAGATGGCCTTCAAAAGGATAAAAACTGAAATATCCAAGGAACCAGTCCTGATCCACCCAAATCCGAAGGAAGCATACACCCTGGAAACGGATGCCTCTGGAGTAGCCTTGCGAGCAGTACTAAGCCAAAAGGGGGTGGATGACCGGCTGCACCCCATAGCCTTTTTGTCAGAATGTTTTACCCCACCACAGAGAAACTATGATACTCATGATAAGGAAGTATTAGCAATAATCCAATCCCTGGAGCACTGGAGATTATTCCTAGAAGGAACAGAGATCCCCATAATGGTATACACGGACCACTGCAACCTCCAATTCTGGGACAAAGCACAGGTGTGGAATAGACGCCATGCCAGATGGCACACAATCCTCTCCTCCTTCAACTTCTAGATCATCTATAGACTGGGAAAAATGTCAAACAAGCCAGATGCCCTGTCACAACAACATGACCATAGTGATGTACCAAACCCTCCTCAGGTCATGATACCAAGTGATAAATTTATAGGTTTCCGGGCCAAGGTTTCCCTACGCATCACACATCAAATCAAGGAGGTGCAGGGGGAGGATGAATCTCTGGCCACACTAATCAGTAGTACCCAGAATAAGGACAAATTACCCCCAACCATGAAGAAGCAGTTTGCAAGGTACTCTTGGGAAGAGGGTCTGCTCTGGTATGACAACAGGATCTATGTCCCAGAGGACAGAGACATTTGACTGTCATTACTTGCACTGTAGGAATTCAGGGTACAGAATCTAAGTGCTGATGTTACTACGCACTTCTAGTGGGTTACCTGAGTACTTCTAATGCTTACCATTGGATCCTAGGTACTTGACAGGTGCCTTCCTAGTGCTGAAGGCACCCGAAGTTTGGTTCAAGCTTGGTTCAGAGAGTGATTAAGTTAATTTCATAGTCCCTGAAGCACTTGATGGAGTGCTCCAGGCACAGAGCCAGATGTTCGGTATTTAGAGGTGTAAAGTAGACAAGGATTGCTCTATATAGAAGTAAAACAGTATTTATTCGTATTCGGGGTTACCCTCCGCATCAATGAACTGCATTGGCACGTTCCCCCTACCTCGATTGACTATCACCCACTCACTTCTGCTGACTTGTATCCTTCTGACAACGGAGCCGATGGCCTTGAGGTGTATAATCACTGGATTATTGCGCCGCATTTGGGTCATCTTGAAAGTCACATACGGATTCTCCAGTAGTGATGTGTCGCGACCCTCGATGTTACACGATTGGACTCATGCCAGTAGGTACTGAACGTGAGTAGCATCGCTTGTGAGAATTTATGAGTGTGGATTTGGTAAAAACAGAGTTAAGAACTTACCGTTCCACGAAGATGAGGTGGTAAATGTCTAAGAGTTGGCCGTATTCGACCTGTCAGTGTGGCTGCTCCTGTCGCAACCCATTACGTGACCCGTTACCGTAACAGTGATTAGCTAAGTCGTGCGTGCAACATCTCCCCCTTGCAATGCTAGCACGACTCACAATCTGACTAAGCAAGTCACATGACCCATTACCGTAATGGTGGTTAGCTAAGTCGTGCGTGCAACATCTCCCCCTTGCAATGCTAGCACAACTCACGATCTGACTAAGCAAGTCACATGACCCTAGGACTAAGCGCGGCTCCTATAAGATTCGGAGCCGCAAACAAACCCAGCATCATCCCATATGATTAAGTAAACAAACACGCGTGACTCGTTGAGTATCATTCTATTGGACAATCTCGCTACACGTGATCTTGTTGTTGCTGCGGATAAGGAAATGACTCAGAACATTCATATGTATATAATGAAGCAAAGGGGGACCTAAGACTCCCACTTTGCTTTACCTCGTCCACCACAGGACATCGTACAATCAATACTATAAATATTCTACAACAACCAAAGACACCTATAAAGAATGAAGCCACTACATAAGGAACATAAAGCCACAGAACGAGGTCTTGACATTGTAAAGCAAAGTTCACACTTATCTAGTGGCGAGACGGACATCCACCACGGAGTCCAGGGTCGAGTACGCGAGCAACTGACCAACCTCTGAGATACATAAGAGAACATCAAGAAACTATGTCTCAGGAGACACACACCCATAGGACATGTTCCATCAGCAGAGCAGCCTCCGCAGCGGGACCCGCAAGGGAACCACCTCAAGAGGAACCCTCCATCCTTGGGATGCCTGGCGAGATGCCCTCCACAACCCTACGCCAGCCCACGCCCCATAGGGTCGCTTCAGCAGCACAACCGCCAGAAGCAGTCCCCACGGACCCGCAGGGAGGCCCGGTCGACACCTCCTTCCTGGAGGTCAAGGAAATGACAAGGATACTCTCTGGTCAGGCCACAGCGATCACCGGGCAGGTCATGGGCCTATTGCCAGGTCCAGGCCCTATGCAGACAATCGCTACCGCCCTCAGGAACGGTCTGATGGACTTCCACCGAAGAACGGAGCAGGAGATAGAGAGGACCCTTAGGGCTACAGAGGCACTGGAGCGTGCCATTAGAGCTCAGGCTCCCAGGATAGAAGACACCCGAGCTAGGTCAGGAGACACGCAAACAAACAGCCTCCAGACCCTCCAAATAGCCCGAACCATCAGCGCCACCATGACCCAGGTAGCAGAGACGGTCAAACAACTCAGCAAAGACCTTGCCAGTCAGATAACTGAACTAAGGAGCATTAGTACCCGATTAGACGGGGCCAGGGGCGCTATACAAGACCACGGCATAGGACTAAGGGAGGTCCAGAACCAGGTCTCCGCCTTATCAGCCGGGTTGTTACCCCAACAGCGAGAACCCGAAGAGCCAGAGGACCCAACTGAATCCTACCCCTTCCGGGTTCCTAGTGGCAGGGAAACCCCCCTACGCCGAGACCAGAGGACAACCGAACTAAGGGCTGAAGAACCGGAAGGCCCGACCAGGGTCTACCCCCTGCGAACCACCACCGGAAAGGAGAACCCCTTACGCAACCAAGGAGGGACCGAAGAGCCCCGAACCGGGGACAATGTTGATGACCTATATGGACCAGGTCCTTCATCCTTCCAGCGGGAATCCACAACGAAGCCAATGGGTCTTTCGAGAAGGAGCGCACAGGCACGAAGGGAGGAGAACTCCCTCGTAAACCAAACCACCAATGAGGGCAACACCATCCCCAAGGAGGCAAGAACCAAGAAGCCCGACGCCTTCAACGGCAGAAAGGGTAAAGAAGGAGAGTCCTTCCTGCTTCGCATGCAGATCTACTTCAGCGACTATGATGAAGGAACCTTTAATGATAATAGGAAGATCAGGACCACCTTGATGAATATGGAAACGGGCGAAGCCGCAAACTGGGCCCAACCCTTCCTTCGCCGACTGATAGACCACGAGGAACACGAATACCTGGAGTCCTGGGACTCGTTCAAGAAGGGTTTCCTTCTTAGCTTCTCTGACCCCTCCAAAAAGAACAAAGCAATCCGGGACCTCAGTAGGCTAACACAGGTTAAAAGCGCCCAAGCCTACGCCACACAGTTCCGAATCCTGTCTCAGGAGGTGGACTGGAATGAGCAGGCTCTCATTGACTGCTTCTGCAGCGGCCTTAAGCCAACAGTGCGACAGGAACTTTCCCAGCTCGACATGTACGGGGAAACTGACCAAATGTCCCTGGAAGAATGGATCGGCATGGCATGCAAGGCAGATGACATGATCTACACTAACCAGAAGCTAAATGGTAAGGAGCCGTCTATGTCCAAGCCCAAGGCCCAAAACCGACCCACAGGCGGCAAAGCCCAGAGAACCTTAGGGAAGGAAGCTACAATGGTAAGGGTGACGCAGGAAGAGAAGGACCGGAGGCGCAAGGAGAACCTGTGCATAAAGTGCGGTAAGTCCGGACACCAGGTCAAGGAATGCAGAGGCAAGTGGATGGCGGGGGGAAAAGAGAAGAAAACATCCGGGAAAGCCGGAACTGAGCAAGGTACTAACAAGGAGCCCCAAAGCGATGAGGAATCGGTAAACTAGAGGGGTCCTCGGTACCCATGTCCGAGAACCCAGAAATCCTAACCGATGACCGTGTATATTTCTCAAAGAAGGCAAGCGACCAATCAATCATATATGCGGACATCGAAGGAATCATGGACCCAGCCAAAACGCTGATCGATTCAGGTTCATCTAGGAACTTCATTGACAGCAGCTATGTAGAAACAAACGCGTTGCCCACGGTAGCGCTCAAGAACCCGAGAGTGGTAATAGCCATCGACGGAAAAGAGATACTGGACAGGATCACAAGAAAGGTGCAAACCAGGATAGGGGTCGAAGGCAAGACCACGGAATGCAACCTGTATGTGATGCCCCTAGGAGACACACAGTTAATCTTAGGAAAGGAGTGGCTGAATGAAGCCCAACCCCTCATCAACTGGAAGGACCTTACGATCACGTACGCCGAAGAAGGCAAAGCTGGTCAATTAATGAAAGACGTCCCCGCGGACTTTAGGGACTTCGAGGACCTATTTCAGGAAGAAGGATTCAGCGAACTACCGTCCCACCAGATCTATGACTGCTCCATCGACTTCGTCGAAGGAGCAGAACTCCCACGTCCAGCTAAAACCTATCCAATGTCCCCGGCAGAGTCATGCGCTCTAAAGGAGTATCTCGACGAGGAGCTAAAGAACTGGAAGATCCAACCCGGCTCCTCCCAGATCGCCTCCCCATGCTTCTACGTTAAAAAGGCAGACGGAGGACTCCGTCTGGTTGTCAACTACAGGAAACTAAACGCGATCACCAAGGCAGACCAGTTCCCGATGCCGGTGCAATCTGACCTGATCAACAAACTCAAAGACGCCAGCATCTTCACCAAAATGGACATCTGATGGGGATTTAATAACATACGGATCCGGGAAGGAGATGAGTGGAAAACAGCTTTCCGCACCAAGGAAGGCCTGTTTGAGTACCTAGTAATGCCCTTCGGGGTCAAGAACGGACCGGCAACCTTCCAACGCTTCATGAACGAAATCTTCCATGACATAATTGACAACTATATGGTGGTCTACATGGATGACATCCTGGTGTACTCCACCAATGAGGAGGACCATACCAAGCACATAAGGGAAGTACTCTCACGGCTGAGGAAACACCATCTCTTCTTGAAACCGCACAAATGCCACTTCTGTGTACGCACCACCAGCTTTATTGGAATCGTGATCTCCCCAAATGGAATATCCATGGAACGAGACAAGGTAAAAGCGGTTACGGAGTGGCCCACCCCAAAGACGGTAAAGCAGCTCCAGTCCTTCCTGGGCTTCGCGAACTTCTATCGGAGATTTGTGAACAATTTCAGCTCGATTGCCAAGCCCCTGACAGAGTTGACCCGAAAGGACTCCCCATGGGTCTGGAGCACAACTCAAGAGGAGGCCTTCAAAGGCATCAAGACAGAAATAGTGAAGGAACCAGTGCTGATCCACCCGGACCCCCGCAAACCATACATCTTGGAGACGGATGCCTCTGGCGTGGCACTGGGAGCCATCCTCAGTCAGAAAGGAGAGGACGGAAGGCTACATCCCATTGCCTTTTTGTCCGAAAGCTTCACGCCTCCTCAAAGGAACTATGATACGCATGACAAGGAGCTACTAGCCATTATACGCTCCCTCGAGCATTGGCGGCTATTCCTGGAAGGGACGGAGATGCCGGTAACCGTATATACCGACCACCGCAACCTACAGTTCTGGGACAAGGCACAAGTTTGGAACAGAAGACACGCCCAATGGTGCACCATCCTTTCATCCTTTAATTTCCAGATTGTATACCGCCCCGGGAAAATGTCCGACAAGCCCGACGCTCTATCAAGGAGAAGCGACCACGGGGACACCCCAAACCTACCGCAAGTCATGATCCCGTCCAATAAGTTCCTCGGGTTTATGGCAGACATGACCCTGGGAATAATAGCCGAGATCAAAGAAGCACAACGGGAAGACGAGTCCCTGACCACCTTGATTAGCAGCACACAGCGGAAGGACAAGCTGCCCCCCACCATCCGGAAGCAGTTCACTAGATATGAATGGAGAGACGACCTCCTACCATACGACGGAAGAATATACGTCCCAGAGGACAAGGACATCTGGCTAAACCTACTACAAGCACACCACGACTCCCCAGCCGCGGGGCATCAGGGTCACGCACGAACGCTGGAACTGCTATCTAGGAGGTATTATTGGCCGGGTATGAAAGCACAAGTAAACCGCTACGTAGACACTTGCGAGGTGTGCCAACGCGCCAAAGGAAACAAGGGCTCAGCACCGCTGAAGCCTCTCCCCATACCACAGGGGCCATGGGAGGATATAGCCTACGACTTTATCGTTAAGCTGCCACACTCGGAGGGATACAATAGCATCCTGACAGTAATCGACAGATTCTCCAAACAAGCCCACTTCATACCCTGCAGAGAGGAAACCAATGCCGAGGAGCTCGCTGTCATATTCATAAGGGAGGTATGGCGACTACATGGGCTACCAAAGACAACAGTATCGGACAGAGGCACAACCTTTAATAGCCAGTTCCTGCGAGCCCTGTATGGTAAGTTGGGGATTGCACCAAGCTTCTCCACCGCGTTCCACCCGCAAACCGACGGAATTTCAGAAAGAACAAACCAGTGGGTGGAGGGATACCTGCGGATGTTCTGCAACTATAGACAGGATGACTGGGCACGCTGGTTGCCCCTGGCGGAATTCTGCCATAATAATCACAAGAACGCCAGCACTGGGCTGTCGGCCTTCCAGACTATCTATGGTCGAGAACCCGTTTGGGACCCCGGCTACGGGTCCGCCGGAACTGAGTCGAGCCCTGAGGTACTGTCTGCATCAGAGATGGCTGGCCATATGCGGACAATTTGGTCAGAAGCACGATCATCACTTCAACTTAACCGGGAGATCCCCTCTGGTGTTACAGAAGAATACGAAGTAGGGGACCTGGTATGGCTCTCCCTGGTAAACGTATCCACAAAACGCTTGAGCAAGAAGTTGGACAACAAAAAGGCAGGACCCCTCGAGATTATAGAAAGGATATCCACACACGCCTACCGGCTACGCCTCCCTCCGACCATGAAGGTGCACAACGTGTTCCACGTCAACCTCTTACATAAATATACAGCAGACACGGAATTCGGGAGGCGTCAGCCCAAACCCCCTCCGGTAATCACTGAACGCGGTGAAGAACAATATGAGGTAGATCATATCGTGGCATGGGAATGGCGAGGTTCGAAGTTATATTACCAAATCCGCTGGGAAGGATACGACCCGATAGAAGACACCATGGAAGACACCAGTCAATTCGCAGACAAGTATGACTTGTTGAATGACTTAAAACGGCGCCTACCAGACACCCCTATGCCATTGGACGACTCCCTACCAGCCGGTGACTTGGCCCAAAAGCCAAAGAGGACCAAGCAGGGTCGGCGGAAGTATAAATAAGGAGGGGTCCACAGGAGGACAAGAGACCCCTCTACCACGAGATCCACCCCGAGAATGGCACCAGACCGTACCATGACAATCCCAGGGAGCCGCAGGACCGCTGCCCCTTTAACGCCGACTCCCTACCTTAACTGGCCTACACTACCCCGACGGGACACGCCACGACTACGCCCTTGCCCCACGGAGTGGTCCCACTGCGGAAGCATCGAGGACGCTAGGAAGTACGCGGACCAGCTTATGCCTGGGGTAGACCTGGACTACATCCCCAAGAGGGACAGGGACGAGCGGAACTGGACAGACAAGGGTGAATACCTAGACCCACGACGGGGCCGCCTGAGGTGGTGCGGCGGCGCTCCCCCAATATCCAGGGGAGCGATCGCTAGGACCAAGATGTACATTGTGGGGGACATCGTAGGTCCTACAGTAGACGGGGTTATTAAAGCCACAAGAAAGCGGGAAACGCTTCTTGGGAAGTGACCGCCGAAGATAGGGCGAGCATGGACGGAGAAAGAGGAGGTTAGGCTCCAAGTATGGGCGGAACTGGAGCGTTTAAAGAATATACCGCCCAGCCACTACTGGGGCCGGTTGGACGCCCTCGACGCTGATGACATGTATGAGCTTATCAGTAACAAAGGAGCGACCAAGGAGGACTTCCTGACCTGGATGGACTTAACTCCGAAGGGACAGAAGGGGGACGACAAACTGAGCGACAGCATGGAATCGCTGAAGTTGACCAAGGAGAAGGTGCAGGGTTACGAGGCGGGAGACGAGCTATCCGGGGAATGGGAGCAATGGGAGAAGATGATCAAGGACAAGCTGGCGGACGCTATGAAGGAATCGGGGGGGTCGAAGATACCGAGAAGCCCTCCGGTGATACCCTCAAATGAAGTACCGCACGAGGAGATTGACTGAGGGAGAGGAGGGTGGTAATACGAGAAGGGACCTCATATTTTCTTTTTCTGTCCTTTTCTACGCAAAGCACAATTACAATCCATTTAATTGATGAACTAGTACACCGCTACTTCCTCTTTCGGTCATAAGGACACGCGCGAAACTCCCTACCTCTCTCCTTTCCCCTGTGACTAACGCCCGTCCCCCTTCCTCTTTGCACAGGCAGCTCGTCCCCTAGATCCTCCATGAAGTTGGCGAGGATGGCAGTGTCCCGAACAAGGAAGGGGTTCGGGGACCCTGGAACAGGGAAGGTCGTGGAGCCAGCCGGAACCGGTGGCGGAGTGGGGGCCCTACCCTCCTCAAAGAACTCAGCAAGAGCCGCCTGATGGGCAGCCTCCTCTAGCCTCCCGACAAACACTGCTACAAGTCAGCGGGCGGGGCCAGGAGACAAGCAAGCTACCCACTCACAAAGGGAACCACGGGTGGCCCACTGCCCGACCCCCCTTTCGTAATCCAAAAGGGTGGCCTCGCAGACAGCGTTACAGTAGGTGCAATACTCAACACCGGCTGGGGATAGGGACCAGCAGGTACAGTTGAGTGGATCGTAATTTAGGGTGATCAAGCGCATGACGAGTCAAGACAGGTGGGGGGAGCACAACGAACAGAACGCTGCCCCACTCGTAGTTATAACCCAGGGAACCATTACGGTATCTATTGTGATTGCTAGCTAGTACAAACAACCGTACAGAGTCACATGATCATCATTCCCGGGAACGCCCTGCAAAAGGGAGGGAATGATTACTAACAACAAAGGCACTTAGTGAGATACCGGGACGCACTGTTTGGGAGCGGGGCAACGTGGCCAAGAGGCTCCCCCCACACGGCGCCCAGGGGGGGAGGCCTTGGGACATCGCGGAAGTGGTCCTTGAAAGTATTGGACCACTGCGCAGAAACCAAGGCAGGAAGATCGGGACTGCACCAACACCGCCTATGGTCGCAGACCACGTCCTCTCCCTCAGTGACTAACCAACCAGGGCTGGTATGGCAAGGGAAACTACGGTGAATGGAGTCCGAGATGAAGAGTATAGGAACGGAGGGGCACATATCTCAAGTAGGGAGGAATCTGAGTATCTGCATTCCGCCAAATGGGCCCTCGTCAGGAGTAGCCGCCACAACGGATAGATCAGGTGACCCACCAACAAGCACAAACAAGTAAATAGGCCGAGTCACATGACCTAGCCCCGTCACGTGACTATTACGCTTATCGTACTACCGGAGGGGTCGGAGAGGGGGCACCGACCGGAGTCGAGGAAGATGGACACCCCGAGCGCCAGCGAGGATCAGGCGCCGTCGATGAGTGGAGGGGAGGGCACCCCTCGAAGATGCATCATCACATGACCCCGTGCAAAAGAAAACAAACAAGCTGCAGGTTGCATATAAGCCAGGGGTTAAGACAGAAAGACCCGCAATACCTTGTACTGACCAACTTATGAACCACACCCCAACCGACAATGTCTATCTACATCGATGGGACCAGCGAGGAAGCACCGGCGAGGGAAGACGCCAACGGACGGCCGAGGTGGGGCTCGCCATCGCCAACGCCCTCAGCTCCAGACCCACGCCCCGGACCAAGTTCATGGCGGCATACGCCCTCGGAGGGTGAGGGAGGTGGCAGCACCCCCGGGGGGAGGTTCGCGGTGACGTCACGGGCGGTTCTGCTCACTTGGAGTGCGTTGCGAGAGGAGCCGACAGGGGGACTAGTGGCCAGGTTCGAGGCCTTCTGCCGGGGTCGACTGAACCACTGGCAAACACTGGCCATAGTCGAACGGCACAACCCAGACGAGCCAGGTTTTGACCCCGAACACCCCCTCCACATCCATGCCCTCTCCATTTCGAAAGAACGAAGGAACGGGTGGAACACCAAGAACACCCGCTTCTGGGACTTCGAGGGGAACCACCCCAACGTTGCGCCAAAAGACCTACGGGAGGGACCAGGGGGTTGCTCGACCCATACAGCCTTCCACTATCTATGGAAGGCGGTCGGAGAGCGTGGGGAGGCCGTCGAGGACCTGATGGCTGGAGAACTGACCGAGGAGTCCCTCGAGGGGATACTCATTAAGGGAAGAGGGGGGAAGAGGTCCCGCATGCAGGCAGACCTGGAGGATGGGGAGGAAATCGTGTCGGCACCGACGAAGGAGGAGTACCTGGCAAGGTACAAGCGGCTTCGACCCCTCGAGATGACCAAGGCGTGGAACTTGGTGCGTGCCTATGCCAAGTATGCGTACAAAGAAGACACGGGACTTCTCCAGGCAATACCCATGCAGCTGGAAGTCGCCAGGGAACGGGAACATGTAGACCTGGCAGATGCCTGGTTCGCCCGGGAGGTTCCCAGGAAGACCCCAGGTATGCGCCACCGCATCCTGGTGATCGAGGGCGCAACAGGGACCGGGAAGACAGCATACGCCCAGTCAAAAGGAATGCACAGTCGAATGTGCAATGTCTGGAACGTTGCGTCCCTGTCAGAGGAGGCCGACGTATGGATCCTGGACAATATGGTCCACACCAACGGGAAGTACTTGCTAAAAGCACTCAGCCAGTACGAGGCGGACTTTACGGGCCGATATCGGAACGTGAAGCAGATGAAAGTGCGACCGAGCGTGGTACTTGGCAATAGCTGGGAGGCGATTACCAAATGTTGGTCGGATATAGAGGGAGAGGAGGGGGAAGCCTGGGTGGCAAAAAACGTGGAATGGGTATACGCCGGCAACCGCCCCTTCTTTGTATTTCCTTAGGAGGTATCGGTCTCGTGCGTGCTCCCTTACAGTAATTTACTTTCTCTGAGCCTTCTGGATCCTCCGAGAACGCACCCAAAAGGAGGGGGGAATAATGTTGCGACCCATTATGCGACCTGTTACCGTAACAGTGATTAGCTAAGTCGTGTGTGCAACATCTCCCCCTTGCAATGCTAGCACGACTCACGACCTGACTAAGCAAGTCACATGACCCTAGGACTAAGCGCGGCTCCTATAAGATTCGGAGCCGCAAACAACCCCAGCATCACCTTACATAATTGGTATAAGCAGACATGCGTCACTTGTTGGGTATCACCCTATTGGACGACCTCGCTGCACGTGACTTTGTTATTGCTGCGGATAAGGAGGTGACTCAGGACAATCTTATGTATATAATAAAGCAAAGGGGGACCTAAGACTCCCACTTTGCTTTACCTCGTCCACCACAGGACATCGTACAATCAATACTATAAATATTCTACAACAACCAAAGACACCTATAAAGAACGAAGCCACTACATAAGGAACATAAAGCCACAGAATGAGGTCTTGACAGCTCCGGTCAATTCCGAAATGCTGCATTCTGGTCTGGTAAGAGCTCATACTTGGGTCGAGCATGTGAATATCATGTAACAAGAGCATAATTGATACTGTATGTACCTTTACCCATGAATTGTCTCGTGCAATGGAGTTGTTGTCAATTAGCGATGTGGTGCGTATGTTGTCGCCATCCCATTCAAGTTGAAACCGACTGTAACGAACAAGCGAATCGAGGTCGATACATGCCTGTAAGCACTCTACAGGGCAATAGTCTTGATAGATTGGGCCGAAAAAGAATGTTAGCTGGTTCATTGACTGGGGTGTCATTTGGATGGTGCTGGTCACTGGCGTCCCAAGAATGACCTCGGGGACTGTGGAACATTATCAGGGCTATGTAAAAAGCTCGTATGATAATGATTTGAACTCACAATCATCATACTTCTTCTCATATGAAGATATGTCGAGCCCACCCACATACCAATACCTATGGGCAGATTGCGCGAGCTCTGGCATATTGTGCACACACAATACAACTTGCATCTGTGCACAGTGCTGGATGTAGTTGTCCAAGTGTTCGTATGGGTGGACATGGTTTTTGACGGCCAGTAGCAGATGGCCGCAGAATCATTCCATGACGAAAGACCAAGATGCCCACAGCGGGCCGCATTGACATATGTAGAACGGTAGGTGAAGGATCGCATGGATCGTGAGGGGGCAGGCAGGTAGGCGATCATGTTCATACTGAAAGTAGTATCTATATCATTGTGTTAGCATTGACTACTGGTGATGATTCATGATAATAATAATAATAACAAACTTACTCTTCATATTCGGTCACAAACTGATTTACAGTCAGTTCAAGCTCGTTGATTTCCTTGTGTGTGATCTCGTATTGAAGGCAATAATAGATGATTTCTCGAATAAGTAAAGCGTGACTAGTATTGGTTCATTTAGTATAATCGTATGGGTAAAGGGTTAGGTTGCTCACCTGTAGTAGGGTTCCCGTAGTTGGCCATGCAGGAGGATAGGGGCCATATGTTGGATCCAAAACAAATGAGCTTCGGCCTTAAAAAGATTACCGTCTTCAGCAATATCAGGGATGGTGTGTGTGGCTTGTACGGTGTGTCTTCCAATATCCCCCAATCCCCCAGCATTAGCTCATATGCCCCATTACCTTGGTCGCACCACTTAAAGTTGCTGGTCCAGTGGGATATCATGTTTGGCACAAGGTTTTCGAAAAGTAAGTGCATCATATCATACGGAAAACTAGAAGATAAATCGACAGACTTCAAATATGCAAAGATGGGCTGCCCAACAATCCCTGTATCCCGAGAATACTCCTCTCGCTTTTTTTTTTGTGCGGGACGTTCAGTTTAACAAGCCTTTCGAGGATGGTGAGCATTTGTGCATGCAAGCACATCGGGAGCTCGTTGATAGGGAGCGTGTTCATCGTGCTTGGGTTCATCAAGGGAATGTAATAGACGGATTTCTGCTCCGAGAGCTGGCATGATATAGCTTGCATGACGCAGGCTCGACAGGGCACCTTCGCATTGTGGGCCTTGATGAGAAGCATTTTGGCGACCACAGGGATGTTGCCGAAACTGAGGATGAGAAACACGTGCAGGAGGAAATTATGGGCTACATCCTCACCAGGGACGAATCCGCCCACCTCAACACCTTCCTCGAGTGCCAGGAGTTCTTCGAGGAGTGGGATCAAGAAAGAATTGAGGTCCTTACACTGCTTGGGGCCAGGTATGATGCCCACACAGATGATGTTCTCGATGTGGTTCCGAATTCCTGGTGGGAGATTGTAGTTGATGAGAATTATTGGCCATGTGGTAGATAACTCACGTCGCCAGCATTTGAATAAGCTGAACCCGTCTGTTGAAATCCCAAGCACAAGGTCTTGCGGGTTGTCAAAGAAGCGGTAGTTGCTACCCGGGCACAGGAGGGTTTGGCGCAGTGTGTGATAGTTATTGCCATCGAAAACATCCTTGATAACCTCGGGATCGAATCATTGCTTGGCCTCAACTCGATAGCCAAGCTTCCTCACCATCTCCTTGTCCTGGAAGAGGGCACAGAGTTGTGGGACGAGGGGAGTATAGTGATAAAGTTGTCTTGGATTGCCACACGCATTATACCATGCCTTGTGGCAGAATGGGTATCAATCCAAATCTTGATATTTACCTAAAAAAACAGCAGCATGAGTTAACACAACAGTCGTATGCAGATGATTCCAATTCTGTAAGAAGCCGAAGACGTCACCAAGCAATAAATTCAGAGGGGATATCCAGGTCTCCACACACGCCCTGTCGCAGGTCGTCCCAGGTGTCACGCGAGAAATGTGTGCGAAGGCAGGCAGCCAGCATCCTGAGTGTGCTTCGGTCCTGCTTTGATAAGATATGGTCATCTAGAAAGATATTAGAGTGCATGTTAATAAAGCTAAAAATCGAAAAACAGAATGCTTACACATGTCGACCCATTGCTGAACAGCCAGGTCGCCAAGGTGCCGCTGGAGTATGTCGCGCATCACGTCATCAGCCAACCGGGGCTCATCGATGGGGTCAAGTCCAGGTGGTATGTCGTGCTCAACGTATTCTGGGTCACGGTCAGGACCAACAACGGGCTCGTCATCATCCAAGAGTTCATCCTCTGCCTCGGGGTCAGCTTCGGGATCTGGCCAATCTACAATTGTTATGGGCAGGTTTCGACGGAGCCCATGTGCTGGGTCTTAATGTAGAAGAAGGTGAGCGATTGAGACAAGTTGGAGTATATAGTGGGTAACTTACCAAGAGGTACTTCTACGCCAGTGTTGTGTACAACTAAATTAGCCTCATTAGGGGGCATCTCAATAGCTAGTTGCACCAGCTCTATAATTCGCCATGTCAGCAAGTGAAGTGGGATCTTTACCCATGTAGAACATACCTTCCACCTCAACATTCTCAGTGCCCATATCGCCCCCAGTGTGGGCGCCTTCGTGGTCCCCAAGAATGTCGATGTGCTCGCTGGCGTCATCCACCACAAGACCATTGTTCCCTACACCTACATCAGCAAAGCAGCCAGGATTAAATCAGTATGTACCTTCAGCCTCATCATTAACCTCACCCATATCCCTGCCATAGTTGAGCCTGAGCTGCGCCCCATCGCGGCATTGAGTTAGGGCAAGGTGCCTTTGGATCTGGTGATCCTGAGTGGTTTTAGGCAGCACGGGCACTGCTGCTTGTTATCGACCAAGGCCATTGCCTAGAGTGTCAATGGCAGAAGTACAACTGGAGGTATGCATTTTATGCAGTGGTGGAAGCTTGTTGTCTAGTTGCCAGAGCTGACTGAGGCACTAGAACCCGTGGTTGCTCAGTGCTTCGACTCAGCGACAGTTTGCAGCTCCCGCCACCACACCCGAGCCCCAACGGATTGAATATATGTATTATTAGTACATATATCCTCCACGCCCCGAGCACCTACTAACCTATCGCTATTGTTCAATACATGCAGTGAGCACGTTAAGTGCTTCCATCGTCACTCCCCAAGATTTTAGACAGGGAAATCCACTGGTGATAAATGATATCATTCTCAGCTGACAGGCCTCATGTTCTCCTTCACAGACTGACCTAGACTGACCGCAACTGTATTAATTCTTCCCACCCCAACACCTTGCAATGTCTCCTCATGATCACTGCACACGTGGTTGTGGCACTCTGCCCAAGTACCTCGCGCTCTGCGCTGAGCTCTCGAGGTCACTTGCCTCTTGCTTCCCATTCCTCGCTTCTCACCCCTTGTCTCATTCTCCCCCCCCTCTTATCTTATATGGCTCAAGCGATTCTACTGGTGGGTGGAGATGCACCCATAGTGCCTCACTGCCTCGCATTTGCGCTCTGCCACCAGCCAAAGGGCAGGCCTGGGGAGGCTTACAGTGCGAGGGCTGTACTTCAGTTGGATCCCCTGGACTACAAGCTGCTCCTGGTAAGTTTGCACTCTTAGAGAATGCCTGCTGACTTGCATTTTAGTTGTACATAGCTGAGCTCACCATCACATTGGGGCTTAACATGAAGAAGCCACTCGGGCAGCAGAATATGGCTCATGTTAATGTTCTTCGACGGAGGGTACGTAACTACAAGTGTTACACTCCATTCGTACTAACACTACCCTCAGGCTCTAGAGTTATACCCTGGTTTAAGGATATTCAACTCTTACAGTTGGCCAATTGATGTGCTTCTTGGGCTCGCCTTGAAGCATTCATTGGATCAGGCAACCCAGGCAGTGTATAAGGCTCGTCTAGCCAAGCGCAAGCTGGCAGGACTTTGGGCGAAAGTTCTAGTGGGCTCTCTGTCCTGAGTTGTGCCTCCACCCATGTTTCCAGTTGTTTTCAGTCTCGCAAACTTGTCTTCTGGTTGTGTTGGGTTCTTGCTGGAGGCCCTGCTTGGAATTCCTCTTGCACTCTGGCCTGTGGTCTCACTTGCAACACTTTCTCAGCTCTCCGTTATACTTCCATCTCCACTCATGCCTATCTGTGTGCCCTGCTTCACGCTCTTGCTCCCTTTGTGCCACACCCAATCTCAGATCATGACAGTGAATATAGCCCCGCCTAATTGCCCCTTCCTCACCTGAAAGCATTGGACACTTCAGATGACGATACTGATGGCCGTGGAAGGGGAGGAGGGAGGGAAACAGGGGTGAGCAGATCCTGGCAAGTCAGCAGCGCATTAGCCATATTAAACGAAAACTAACTTTTGATTTCAGTCTTGCCATCGTGCGGGCAGTTCCCCTCCAGTGTGAGTTGATCAGCTAACTTACAGACAGCAGATCAACTGACTTTGGAGTAGGTGGGCATGTGCCTGCTGATATCACACTATTTTTTTTCTTTTGTCCTTCCCTTCTTTTTTCCCCCCTTTTTCTCTTTTTCATGTTCCACCGAGGACATTTATTATTACGGACATACACATTCTACCCCCACAGGTCGTCAGTGTGTATGAGCATCATGTTATACATCTATCATATTCATGTTCTATTCCACTTTACCACTGATGAGGTGCACGACCTCATCCAGTGCTACCTCTCCACAAATCTCGATCCCACAAACAACAATGTCATTGGATATAACAACAAGTGCACCTGATCAAACACAATGTAAACCTTGGGCGTGCAGTATTCCGGAACGTCAAGCAGAGGCTCCCTCAGTCGCTCACTACAATCGAGTGGGACGACACCTTTGTGAGCGCATGCTCGTGCGACACCCTATGGTTATTACTCTCACTCACACCAATGAGCTTCTCAACACTCTCGTAAAGGTCAAGAACAAGACCTGCGTCAAGATTAGTTTGAATTTGAAAATGCCATCACATTTCCCTCCTGTCGTCTTCTACAACCCCAAAGAACTCGGCAGTCTTGGCATGCTGTCTATGGTGACTACGTCAATGCCAATCCCTACCCCTCCCTGGTCTCCACTCCCCCCTCGCCCTCCCACTCCAACTTGACCTCGCTTGCATCCTTGACCTGCCAAACACCACCGTCTGCTGACCTAGTCAAGGTACCTGCCAAGGACATCACCCGTCGAGCGAAGTCAACCATTTGGGTACGCTGTACTCTCGCTCTCTCTGTTCTCCAGTTTCTTACAGCCTCTTACAGTCTCTTGTAGTCTCTCCTTTACCACTCAACTACTATCTTACTCCTTACTTAAGAGGTTAACAACTCTAGGTAAGAAGCAGAATCTTGCTAACAACTAGAATACTTAGGGCAAACCAACCATTGTATTCAACAGGTTATGAGCCCTGGGTTTTATCTCTAGGCATGAAAACCATTGTCTAGTGTAACCCATTGTGTCGACACACCTCTTTACACCACCATTGGACAAAGACCACCATCCACTGACCCTAAACTTATGTTTGTATTTCCACCAGCTCTTATCACTCAGCTACAAAACCTCAGGCATTTTGACAAGTTACCTTTACAACTACTGTCACTTCAATTGACACCTACCTGTCCCTATCATACCTGGTTTGGTCTGCCACATCTAAACCTCAAGATGACCACCATTTCTGACAACACATACAAGATTGCTCCACTGAAAGGACATGAGAATTTTTCCACATGGAAGATTCAGATGTGTGATATGTATGAAGAGACCAACCTATGGCCTTATATAACTGGGACAGCTCAACTTCCTGTCATCACTGCTGGCAATGCTGCAGCTACTCCTGCTGTTCCTGCTGTCACTCAAGCCAATGTTGACACCTGGAACAAGAAGAAATGACAAACACTTGGCCTACTACACCATTGTGTTGAATCAGGTCCCATGGTCCATGTCGCAACTATTGATGATCCCAAGGTTGCATGGGACACACTAGTCTGCATGTATGAACAAGTTGGCATATCAGCCATGACACTTTTGTGACAGAAATTCTATGGCCACCATATGGCTGAATCAGATGATCTTGAAGAACACATCAAGTATATATGCAAGCTCCATGACAAAATCAATTTATCTCTTACTACCCAGGGAGGGGCACTAATATCTGAGGTCAAATGGATTGAAAAATGACCTTGTAGGTTGTCAATTTGATCACTTGAGCTTTACTCACAAAGTCAACAGACGACCTCTATCACACTTACACTTCTCTTCTGCTCGTTGGGAGCAGTTGTGTTTGGTGTTATTTCTGACCATTAACCAAACCCTGAATGAAAGGTTGAACAATCCCATTTGAACCTGAAGGCCTTATTTGCCTCAATACATGCGTATACATCCCCAAATCTCCTGTCAACCTTGTGTCATTATCATTACTCATGGATCAACACACTGATCTACACATTGAGATATCTGACAAGCTTGTGGTGTTCATCTGGTCCAATAGCAACACACATTTTGCCACTGCCATCAATGTCACAACCTGTCAGGATGTGAGTTCGAAGGCCTGATGGGGCATGAAAGTGGACCTGTACTTGACTTGGGGGTTCGACAGATGAGTCACGTGCTCTTGTTTACTGGTGGTGAAAGGATGGGCCACAAGTCAAACCAAGATAGAGGTGTGCATGTGTGTTATCTATGAGTGGCAGCTAGCCACAAGATACGGCAACTTGTGGAAAACATAAGGTGGTGACAGATGAGCGAAGCCTGAGACAAGTAAAAGACTAAGGCTCCTAAGAGACTTAATGTGTTCGATGGTGATTGGGAGAAGGCATGGACAAGTTGGCAAGCTTCCAGTGTGAAGTCCTGAGAGGGACTCTAGGCTAGTAGAGGTGACAAGGTGAAGCAAGCTGGACAATCCAGGCTTGCGCACTGCTGTATTTATACTATGTACATGAGGGCAAGTCATACAGCGTGAATGGCAGAGACTGCACTTCAGCACAAGATGCACATACACTGAGTCATCCCTGCACAGCTGGAGCTGGCACATACACCAAGTCGTAGTCTGAGAACTGAGAAGGCACATGTGGCCTAAAGCCAGTGGCGAGAAAGCCGAGCCATGAGACAAAGTTGGGGGTGAGTCTATGAACTCCCAACATTCCCCCCCTAAAAGTGATCGTCTTTAAAGACAAATCCAAGGAAAAGACAATCACAAAAAAAGAAGTAAAATAAGATGTACAGAGAGAAAAAAAAAAAGCTCTAAAAGTTACTTGGTTGGCGGCCTATTGTCTGCCCAGCTAGTTTCCAGGGGCCAATCTAGCTTACTACTGGTTAACCCCTTCAGGTAGCCCCAGCTCATATACCACAAGCTCACCATCCCTTCTCTCCTTCTCTGATTGCAAGGGTGGCCATGTCCTTGTCAAGCTGGTCTAGGGTGGCATCCCAGGCCTGTTGGTCAAGCCAATCAAAGAACTGATCCTTGGTGAGGATTTTGTCCTTGATGAGGTCGTAGACCTCCTGTCAGTTGAGTGTTTTGGTGACTCCCCAGTATCTGCTGGCAACCTGCTTCTTCCAGGCAATGATGCCTGTGTCGATGAACTGTCCGACAGTGTCCCCTCAGACCCAAGAAGTCATCCTCTCACCATTTGATGGTGGTGTTGGAGGCTCATCTTGAGTGCTCGACAACCTTCTTGACTGACCAGCTGCAGTACCCCCATAGGAGATAGATGGGCCTGGCCCACATTTCAGTGCCGCTGACTGGCTGCTCCCAGGTGTTGCACCACTTGAAGACCCCCCTTCCAGGGACAGCCAGCATGTTTCCCCTCCACTTGCACCCCCAGACCTCATCCTTGGGCAGCTGGGTGAGATTGGCACTGGGGTCGAGCCACTTGGCGTAGTGGACAGCATTGTTCTCGAGGGTGCCCACTCCAGGGTAGACAGTGTAGGGGGAGCATGAAGAGTGGTGGGCAGGCATGGTGGAGTAGTGGTGGTAGTGAGTAGGATGTCTGGACTGGCCTTTCCCTTCATCTTTTTATATCCTGGCAGGAGCAGTGCATTAGGGTGTTTTCGTCATAAAGTGTCCATGGCATGTTTGACATCGGTAAATTTCTCTGCCAGTTCCCATGAGTTTTCGCTTGAGTCATATCCTTCCCACTTGATTTTGTACCTGAGCCCATCCTTTGTTTGTTGCCATCCCACAATTTCCTCCACATGGTACTCTTCTTCTCCATCCTCTGTGATGATCAGTGGAGGTCGGGGTTGTGTACAGTTGAATAGATCTTTCCTAACTGGGGAGAGAGGTCTGACATGGAAAACATTGTGAATCCTCATGGTCTTGGGGATTTCTAGCTTGTAAGTATGGGAGGAGATCTTCTTTGTTACCCTGAATCGTCCTGCCTGTTTCTTGTGCAGCTTCTTTGAGGGTTTCTTCATTCAAATGTTCTTGGTGTTAAACCATACTTGTTCTCCTACTTCAAAGCTTGTTGGAATGTGGCAACCAACAGCGAAGTCAATAGTACATGGCATGAACTCGGGTTGAACACTTCCTACTGGTGCCCCATGTTCCATGGGGATGTACATGTCACTGTGGAAATGGTGACAAGGGTGAGTTATGCTATTTGTCCTGTTCCAGTCTGGTCTCCTTAGTTTGGTGTGGACACAGACATGCTTCCTTCCTATTAAGAAGCAATGGACCTTCTATAATGTTTTTCTTTGTTGTGGTCACATGTGTTTGGCTCCCTTGTATGACTCACCTCACATGTATATAAGGAGTGTCTCTGGAGAGCCAGAACTCCATCAGTTGATTCACCTACAATCCAACTCCTGTGTTTACTCTTCCCTGAGTGTGCTATCTACAAGGATTTGCTATAGTGAAGGCTTTACTGCATCACTGCAAAGTTCCAAGAAGCCAACAGGTTATGAGCCCTGGCCTACTAGTCTTGCAACTTGCTTAACTGCTACTAGTACATGTCCTCTGACTCTGAGGAGCCTCTAACCACTCTTGTAACATTCACACCAACCTCGTTGATGTACACCCCACCCCAGGCAGGGTCTGCTCCACCTGCACCCTCAACCAACATGTCAGCCACTGCCAGCCCACCTAAACTCTCCACACTAAAGCTCCAGGAGGTGCTCAAGGGATCAGAGAACTGGACAATGTTCAAAACCCTCATACTGGACTGGGCAGCCATTAACAATGTCGAGGGGCACCTAGACAAGGATGACAACCTATCAAAGAGGCCAGTCATCAGCACCTCCAGTAGCCTGCAGGTTACTGCAGCCCAAGTAAAACTATGGGAAAAGAACATTTGAACGGTCCTCACCAACATTTGAAGATGGGTCAAGCCAGCTGTCATGACCAACATCCAATCATCAACCACAGCCCTCGATGCCTGGCAGTGACTCCACACCCTGTACCAGACTACAGACATTGTCATGCTCATACACACTAGGCGAAAATTCTTCACTCAGCAGATGCTAGATGGAGAGCTGATTGGTGAACATGTCCAAGCTATGCAGGAAATGTACGACAAGCTACGCAGCATCAACAAACAGTACAGATCGTTGTTTGACTACACCATCACAATGGTCTTGTCTCTCCCACCATCCTGGGACGTCTTCATCTAAACCCTTCAGACAGACCTGGAGAAGCTTGTGGACGACACAAAACATGATGAGGTTGCTTGGACAATCAAGGCAAAAATCCTAGCTGAAGGGCAATGGAGGGAAAGCAACGCGACTGAAGAACAGGCCATGGCAGCACAATATGAGAAATACAAGCCAAAAACAAACATGCTGTCAAGCGCCCCACCCAGGGAGGACAGGAAGCCAGGAAGCTGAAACTACTGCAGGAAACAAGGCCAATGGGAATGGGAATGTAGGAGCTGGATAGCGGATGGTGTGGCCATTGGATCGAGGAAGCCCCAGGTGGCCTGGGTGAATGAGGCAGAGGTCAAGCCAGCAGAAGTGAAGATCGAGGAAGTCTATTATGCACACATGGCAGAGCAGATGGATAATAAAGGAAAAGGGAAGGACCCAGACTGGCTTGTAGACTCGGGTGCTGGCTCACACTTTGTCAACAATAAGATCTCTTTCTCCACTTATATGCCTGTGTTGAACCAGATCATATGAGGAGTTGCTGGGTCCACACCCATACTAGGGAGGGGAGAAGTCCCTGTGGTGTTCACTGCACCTAGTGGAAAGACAACAACAGTCTTGCTAAAGAACTGTGCATTCATACTGTCCTTCAACAACAACCTGCTATTGATCTCCTGCTTTGACAACAACAACATAGCCTGCATGTTCAAAAAGGGGTGAGTATTTATGGAGCCAGGGACTGACAAAGTGTTTGGGTATGGGCAACGGCCTAGCCAGGGGTGAAGAGGACTCTACAAGGTGTTTGTCACGTCTGGGACAGGTGCAAACTACTCGACTGCACTCAAGGCGGCAGGGGTGGCGAAGCCAAGAACCTGGGAGGAACTCCACCGGATCTTGGGACATGTCCATCAGAAGGCCATTGAACAACTAGTGAAGGAGAACCTGGAGTCCATTACCGTCATTTGCAAAAGTCTCTGCGGCGCTAAGTGCTGCGACTTTTTTTGGCTCTCGGGTCAAAACAACTTTGCAGTCATATCTCCACAACGGCTGGGCCGTTTTGCATGTAAATACTACCGTTGGAATCGCACGACCAGCGCACAAGTGCAAGCATATTTTGTGAAGCGTGAATACAGGGGTTTAAAAAAATATGTTTTCGCCCCCCAAAACAACTTTGCGGTCATATCTCCACAACGGCTGGGCCGCTTCGCATGTAAATACTACCATTGGAATCGCACGATCAGCGCACAAGTGCAAGCGTAATTTGTGAAGTGTGAATACAGGGTTTTAAACAATCCACTTTCACCCCCTCTGGCTGCACTTTGCAGCCATATCTCCACAACCAGGCCACATAAAAATGAAAATAAAATATATTTGGAATCACAAGCAATAATTACAGGTGCATGGACCAATCATATGTCTCAACCAATATGTAAAGTCTGTTGGGTGCTTTGACAAGTGTGGTCATGTGATTTGGACTCTCTAAGTCAAACCTCACCTACTCATACCCATCATGCCCC
>WSTK01000157.1:0-58373 GCA_019616945.1 Ceratobasidium sp. 414 | reverse complement strand
CAGCACATTTCCCCCTGTTTCACACACTTCCCATGATCCAATTGCCCTAGGAATTTGTATATAGTCTATTGCAATACATATTAGTAGTGTGCATACAAGGGAGCAGCATTTGTGTGGTGGGGTTCACTAGTGTGTGTGGCATTTTTCAGGGGTAGACCCCCCTCTGAGGTTAAATCCCCCATTCTGGGTCAGGATAATTTATGTAGACAGATCTGATTACATATTCAGGAAGCTGGGAATTTTCTACATATTCTAGTATTTATTGTACTGAGTTGTTGTGACTTTTGGGGACACTCAAAATTGCTATTCTGGGCCTGGGGAGCACTTGGGGAATCTTTTGCCTCGCGTAGAGCGTAATAAAATAGCAATAAATATGAAAAAAAATACCATTGTGTAGCGCGGGAATTTGCGGGAATTTGGGCGCTTAAAATGCCGGAATTGCGGGAGTTCCGGGCGGGAATTCGGCATTTTTCTGCATTTTTTATCGATTTCCGCTCTGGCTCCGGCTCCTGCATTGCGGGAAATGCGGGAGCGGGTGCCAAAAAAAAGCCGAAATTTCCGCACGCTGGAATTCCATGCAACATGCTTAGGCTGGACAATGTGACCAGGCCTGTTGCCTCGCTTTCCCCATCGCTGCTTTTTCGACTTGAGCTTGGCATCTGGTTTGAAAGGGCTGGGTGTGGGGGTGGATGCGCAGGAACTGGCTTGGTACTCATCTAATGCAGGGTGAGTACTCTGTAGAGTGACCAATAGTGAGAGCAAACTTACCGGATTTGATCTTGTGATTCGAAGGCCGGCGTGTGCGTTGGGAGCGCCTTGGTTCACTTTCTGATGCCAAAGTGACACTGAGTCTGTGAAGCTGTATTGATGTAGGGTAAGCGACAAAAATAAACAAATAAATTCGACAAGAAAGCATAACTTACAGACGATGTGAGGGTTACAGTAGGTTGCTGTGAGGACTTGGTGTTCTTGGTGGTCGAGTGTGGAAGAGCATGAGCAAAGGACATTTGGGTGCACTGTCATCCTGTCATCTGCCATGTGATACTTAAATAATAAAAAACAAGGACAAGACGAAAAGAAACCAGAACTCAGCTTGACTCACGAAAACCATGCAAGTGCAGTGTTCCTGGTAGCGGCAGCCACAGAATGCTGTGGTTCAGGAAGGTCGAACATTGCACAGTGAGGCTGAACTGTCCAGGTGGGTTCTAAACAGTATGGGCGCCAGACATGCCAGGCAAGGCTGCATTTCGAGAGGTCGAGGGAATGAATATGGTGGTGCACAATGAAAATAAGGCAAAATAAAACTTACCATAATAGGCCAGCAGGTGCCGAATATGGTCAGGCATGTGGGGTAGAACTGGGACTCGGTGGGTTGGCGCTGCTTCGGTGCAGGCTGTTGTATGGAAAATCATGCAATATACCAGACAATATGTAACGAGCGGACGTGTGAGGAGACCACTCACCTGCTATTGTGCACACCAGCTTTGCAACTTCTTGTAATTCATTGCACTTGCAGAGATGACCCGAGGAAGGTGTATGTATGTGCGAGCTGTGTGCAGTGCTGCTGTTATGCTGCCTAAACTGTCCCATGTCAGCAGCCTTGAACACCTGCCCACTCAGGAGGCCCACCTCACCTGCCCTTACTGCCGCAAATGCCTGCGCACACCACTCGGACGTGATCGACACATCTCCCTGCACCCATCCTGTCGATTCAAACACCTGGTTTACCTTAGATGCGCAGATCAGTGCAAACGAAAGTGGGAAAGGGAAGAAGGAACAACCACACCTTTATCTAACCCACCAGAGGGCGAGCTGCCTTCAAAACGACTACACCTGGACGAGGATGCCATGCCAGTCACTGGACCATCCCCATTACCTATTCCTGATTCCTGTCCCCCTGATTCCTGCCCCCCCGATTCCCACCCCCCTGATTTGAGGGAAGCCGGTAACGGAACCTTCATCGAGGACTTTCCGGTCAGTACAGCAGGTGCGCCAATAGGCACACAACGAAAGGATGAAAAAGACTTAGTGGAGTATTTAAAGTCGAGACAGCTGAGATATTATTGACAACCGGGTTAACTGGCCAAGGGAGGACAACACATCTGAAGGGGCAAATGGTGAGTAGCCCAGAGCACAACATATATATGCAACTTACCTCTTGGTTAGTATAGGTGGAGGGGGAGGAAGAAGTGGAAGGGGAAGGAGAAGGAAGTTTGGAGCAACTCATGCAGGATGTCGATGGCCTACCGCAAGGTCCAAAATGGACAATGGTGGAGGTTACAGTTGGTGAGGGCTTGTATAAGTGTAGGCGTACCATCTACCTCTGAGACCTTTTGGGGGCCATTCGTCAATTGCTTGGTGCTCAACAATTTAAGCATTTCATGAAATATGCACCAGAGCACCATTGGGTGTTGAAGGACCAAAAGCGCCGGATATATGATGAAATGTGGAGTGTGGACTGGTGGTGGCAGATGCAGGTAAGTCCAAGTCTTTGGCAAAGGAATGAGAAAGTACTCACTGCTCAAAGCACCTTATACACAATAAAAATGGCACCATCACACCATTAATTATTGTGAGTGACAAGACCATGCTGGCGAACAACCCACATGGTGCCAAAGGTCACCCCATATACCTATCCTTAGGCAACATTAGCAAGGACATTTGGCGGAAACCAACAAAACAGGCAATGATTTTAATAGGTTACTTACCCGTCAATTCATTCGAAGCTGTCACTGATGAGATGACCCATAAATGTTACTGTGCTGAACTTCTCCACTGGTCTCTTGAGAAGGTCTTTGAGCTGCTGAAATCAGCGTCATCAGACGGGATTCTGGCCTGGTGCTCGGACAGACATTTATGTCACATCTACCCAATAATTGCTGCATGGGTTGCCAATTGGCCTGAGCAGAACGACATTGCAGGTACAACTCAGGGCGGATGCCCCAAGTGCATGCAGGAGTGGAAGGGGCGAGGGCAAGGGGGGCCAAAGATGCCATTACGCAATTGAGATGCAACTGTTGAGGTCGTGAGGGAGTACCAGCGGACAAAGCACCCAGCAACATTGTTGCTGCTTCACTTGAGACCGGTGGAGCCATTCTGGGCGAGTATCCCATGTCGACATTGGGGCATGCCTAGCACTGGACCTACTCCATGTCACAACCTGTCAGGACGTGAGTTCGACATTGGGACTTCGGCGAAAGTGGAAATAGATATCCTCTTGAGGGAAGAGGGATCGGTCACGTGTTCCTGTTTACTGGTGGCAGACGGTCGAAACTAGGATAGATGTGTGCATGTGCGTTACCTTCGAGTGGTGTTGAGCCATGAGATACAGCGACTTGACAAGAAGACGAGAGTGTGCCAAACAATGGAGGCTTGGGAGGAATAGATGAGTAGAGTTCCTAAAACTCCTAACAAGTAGAATGGTGTTTGAGAGAAAACGGAGGCGAGGCAGCGAGCTTCCAGAGTGAAGTCCTGAGAGGGACTCTAGGTGGGTAGAGACGACAAGGTGAAGCAAGCTGGAGTGTCCAGGCTTGCGCACTGCTGTATTTATACTACGTACATGAGTGCAAGTCATACAGCGTGAATGGCAGAGGCTGCGCATCAGCACGAGACACACATACACCGAGTCATACTGCGCAGCCAAGGCTGTCGCGTACACTGAGTCAGAGTCTGAGAAGACGAGAAGGGCACACGTGGCCTAAAGCCAGTGGCCAGTAAGCCAAGCCACGAGAAAAGTTGGGGGTGAGTCCACAAACTCCCAACACTCCACCAGCTATACAAAGGCATGTTCGAGCATGCTCGGGACTGGGTTGAGGAGCTACTAGGGACTGAGGAGTTCAACAGGTGCTTCAAGACAATGCCGAGTGCTCAAGACTTACGGCACTTTAAAAATGGTGTCATGACAGTCAAAAATTGGGTGGGGCGCGAGTCAAGAGCCATGATGCAGCAGTTCCTGCCAGTCACTATTGATGCACAGGCGCACCTGGACTTCATCAGAATGATTTGAGCGATTATAGACTTTTTGTACCTCGCTCATGGCACTGAGCTAACCGACATCGACCTCAGCGACATGGAGAGAGCACTTGCCGAGTTTCATAGCGTGAAGGGTGTTGTTGGGAGTTCGTGTACTCACCCCCAACCTTTCTCGTGGCTCGGTTCTCTCGCCACCGGCCTTAGGCCGCGTGTGCCCTTCTTGGCTTCTCGGACTATGACTCAGTGTACGCATTAGCCTCAGCTGCGCAGTTTGACTCCGGTATACGCATGTCTCGTGCTGATGCACAGCCTCTGCCATTCATGCTGTATGACTCGCACTCATGTACATAGTATAAATACAGCGGTGCGCAAGCCTGGATACTCCAGCTTGCTTCACCTTGTCATCTCTACCACCTAGGGTCCCTCTCAGGACTTCATACTGGAAGCACACCACCTCGCCTTCGCTCTATCTCAGACACCCCTCTACTCGCTAGGGGTTCTAAGCACCCTTCTTGTTTATTCATCTCAAGCCTCCATCGTCCAACACACTCTTACTTCCTCGCCAAGTCGCTGTATCTCATGGCAAGCCCGCCACTCGAGGACTACGCACGCACAGACGTCTACCTTGATTTGCCACCAGTAAACAAGGACACGTGACCAACCAAGCCTCCACTTTCGCCGGATTTAACCGTATCAGCTCATGTCCTGATAGGTCGTGACAGGTGTGCTGGTCAACGAGAAGACGGTGCAAGCTGGTACGTTTGACAGGATGGCTAAATTGCACATGTTGAGCCATTACACCGACAACATCCATGAGCTTGGGATGCCCAATGGGTACAGCACGGAAACGGCGGAACACTTACACATAATCTATGTCAAGATCCCATGGTGCATGTCAAATCACTGGCACCCATTTCCCCAGATGGTGAAGTACGTTCAGTGCCTCGAGGTGATGCAAATCCAGCACACGGTCATCAACGAGTTGTATGGCAAGTGTGAGGTGGCAGACAAGGCAGAGATCGAGACGGTGAGGAATTTTATCAAGGAGGAAGATGACGATGAAGGTGAGGGTGTGGGCGAAGGTGGTGTCAGTGTCAATGAGGACAGTTTCGGCACCAAGGAAGACAGCGATGAGGAGCAGGTCCAGTTAGAGTCGGTGGAGCTGGTGATACCACCTCAGCTGACTTACTATCCACAACCCTCGATCACCATTGCTCAGGTGCCAACGGTTCAGCACATGCCTGGACACGTGCTGATCTCTTCGTACTGTGCTCCTGACTTGATCCGAGCAGTTCGTTCTTTCCTCTCGTGCAAGGCCGGTCGGACCCCCATCCTCCTCCCTTCTGACCAGTTCGACATCTGGCATAAAGCCACCCTCAACCATCCCCCACTCCCATTTGCACCTGGCCAGCCCTGTCACTGGGATGTTGTCCATGTACATCCTGTAGCCCGAGACACAGCGGGCCATGTCAGGGACACTGGTTTGTTCGACACTGCCCTTGTAGCCACCAGTCGTGACGGGTTTGGAATCACTTGTAAGTACCAAATCTCCCCCCTCTGCTGGCATACTTGCTAACAATTAGGCTTGTCATCCTTAGGTTTCTGTGCAGGTCACATCTGTGTAATTTTCACGCTCCCTCCACACCTCTGTGGCCTATATTTCGACCCACTTGTTTACCTTGACATCTATTCACCCTTCACGCCCAACAACACTAACTCCCATCGCCTCTACCAGACAACCCTTGCCCACCTGAACAAGGGTCATGTCCAAGCCTCGATTGTGCTCCCACTAGATTGGCTTGCGATGGCATGCCATCTCTCAGCCAAATACACTGGTTCTCTGAAGGTCTCAGGAGATCTCCAGAGCACCAGAGCAGGTGGAGCCACCCCCCCAAATCTGGAGCACTCAGGAGCATCATGAGTGCGACACCGGTGCTCAAGAGATCTTGGGAGCACGTGACTCGTGTTCCGGATTACCTTGCTTGGTCTCAAGAAACCCAATGAGCACCTGGCTTGTGCTCCGGAGCACTTTGGAGCACCAAATGTGTGCTCCTTGGTCAGGCTATAAATGCAGTACATGCTAAATGCAGTGAAATGGATTAAATATATTTTACATAAATACATCTGAAGTTACATCAGCAAGGCGGGCAGGCAGCAGGACAACCGCAGGTGACACGGACACACTGGACATGCTCGCAGGTATATGCAGTGCTAAACTGCAGGCTTGCCGTGAGTAATCGCACGGGGTGCCACGGTTGCGAGTGTTGTGCTGAAACAACACATTGTGGTTGGGCGGAGGCGGGAGCTGTACAAATTGCAGCCGTGGTACCAGGTGTGGGGGCCAGGTAGCCATTGTCATCAAATGAGCCTCGCCTGCGGTCGATGGAGGTGCGGCTGTGGAGGAGGCATGCAAACGCTCCCAGTGCGGTTAGCAGGCATATGGGATAGATGGGCGCCTGTACATACCGATAGGATGGACCACACTTGACGTGAATTGACGCAATTTCCACATCAGGTTGTTGAGTTTTGTGCCGTTGTACACCCCAGTATTGAGTGTTGGGTTGTCCATGGTGCAGCAGATCCAGAGGGGGGTGTACACAAGGAAACAGGCTGCTGGTGCAAGTGGCAGTCATGGGCGATTCGTGGTGGCTAGCAGACAGTGCAGAAGGAACCAAGCGTGTAGTGGCAGGACAAAGGGGACTTGGGTGTGAGCCACCCACCTCGTGATTCAAGTGCAGCCAATCATGGGCTTGTGCCTGGGTCACCAGATCATCGGATCATGCTCGGATTAGTTGCCAGGGGAACAGCCGGCACAAATTCACCTCTCCTTCACTGAGACCTAACGATTTCGCTATCCAGTCCCCATACATTCTGCGCTCCAAATACACCTCCTGGCGTGCAATGTTGTTACGTATGGGCAACAAGCAGGCTACTTATGGCCTTGCTGACACCACTCCTCAACTACAAGCTACCAAAGCCACCTCTGGCAATGGGATCCAGCCAGCCACCCTATCCGCCCGACGTTGACCATAACTTCCGAACCCCCATGTCAACAGCTATGCCAGGTGAGTGTGCACTTGGTTAACCCTATAACAACAACTAATGAGCCTTTGGCATGGGCACACGACACCCACTGGAGCGTGAGACCATGGTAAATCCTCAGTCTCCCAGATTCGTTGTCACGCTGGCTACCAGCTCCACCCCATCTCGCTGCTGCGTACCAACTCGGTACTTTGCAGGTGGCTCAGTAGGCAGCACAACAAACCTACTCGTGAGGCAGCACGAGCAGGGTAGAGTGGGTATTACTAGGTATGCACGCACTGGTTGTTGTGTGCTCTCGACATCTTGTTTTTGGTTTCTGGTTTTTAGTTGTTGCTTCGGTTTCTCCCTCTGTTCTGTCATCTTTTTTTTTACCCTTGTCTCTATTAAATGCATGTACCTCTTATGCTGCTCATGGAGTGCGAAATGAATATATTTCAGCTCCCAGGATACAGGGATGTGTGCCCCTGATGTACAGAAGCCCCCGTGCGCCTCTCACTTGGTGTCTAAACTGCAAGCGACAGTCTCCGAAGCACCCAGGAGCACTCGTGAGCACATTACCACGTGCTCTGCCCACTCATCTGAAATCAAGTGCACTTTTGAGAATAACCCGGGTTTCGGAGCCCAGGGGTATTTTACCAATGCTGGTGCCCGACTTTTCTTCGCGTCCAATGTTCAACCGTACTCACTCCTTCAATGACTTCTACAACCATTTTACCTTCTTACTGATGGTTTACTGGCGCCGGTGCCAGGCCGGCTGGAATTGGCTGTCCCGGTAAGTTACTCACGCTCCAGTATCCCTTCGCTTACTGATCATTCGTCTCTCTCCAGTGACTGCTTCGTGCTGTCTTGTTCTGCGTCCATGATGTATCTTGTCATTACCTAATACAACACATTCCTCACACCCTCTTGCTCGTTGTCTGCTGCGAAAAAAATGTCGAGTGTATAGTGTATGGATAAATACGAGGTATAATATGCAAGCTAATAACGAAGCTATATGATCTGTGTTTACATTTCAACAGGAATATTACCCCAGTGTTATATCCTGGGGTAGGTATATGTAATTGGGGGTAATTTCATGATTGTCCTTCCCCCGGTATTATTAGACCCACGGTTTTTGCTGAGATGCCAGTCCCGTTTTTTCATGTAACTCTTAGATTATTAATAACATCAAGTAGGTAGACACGCATACAAGCTCACAATCGTCATCAAAAAAAAATAGGCACGGGTTGCGGTCTCGTGGTCAGTACCAAGATCATGGCCCTGCTGGCGAAGGCCCTGTTGGGTCCTCAAGAGCATCGTGGAACACATCCCACTCTTTGTGCCATTTGTCACCCGAATCGCCATGAAGCTCCTTTCCATAATATATGCCCTCAACTGGTTCGGCGATGTCGTGCCTTCATACCCGGTGAGCACTAAAGCATGCACAGGAATGAAAACTGGGCTCACAACGATTATACAGCAGCTACTCACTATAAGAACAACATCCTCGTCGCGTTTGCCGGGGTTCCCCTTGGATTGCGTAAGACTGGTTCTTTGCCGCCACCGAGTTCTGTCACCTGATATCCTTACATCATTCCACCGAAGGCCTGGGGTACGAAACTGGAACCAGTTCAATGGGATTTAATTTCTCCATTCGAAAACTAAATATTTTAACAAGGTGGCGCTTACATAATGTAATTTCAGGGCTCTTATATGCGGGCGGGACTGACTTATCGCACCATTAGATGAGTTGGTCGTCTCATTATAGGCTTGCTCAACATCTGAAATTGTCACTGATCTCGTGCGACATGGATTTACTCCGCCTGGTGCCGGTAAACTTACCCGCGCGCATAACCTCTGGAGATGGCACGATTTCACGACGGATGAGCCGAGCGCTTATCCGTGGACTCTTGCGCGAGTCGCGCATCGAGCCAAGTCGGGGAAAGTTATTAAGATATAAGCCTGTGTAAGGGACAACAAATCACCGCCTCTTTCAATGTCTCAACACATACTCGGCTCAAGCTTGGCCTCGTTTAAGCTCGCCGAAATCCCTCTTACTTGGCTCGTTCTCTCAGGGCTGTTTGCCTTGGGCGCTGTGGCGATAGCTCTGAACGTTGCGTGGCAATTGGTACGCACTGAGGACTTACCTAATATGGGTTGCCCTGCAGCTAAACTCTGTATAGCTCCTCCCCCAAGATCCCTCGCTGCCGCCTCTGGTCTTTCATATTCTCCCTATCATCGGCTCGGCGATCCAGTACGGCAACGATCCGATCGGGTTTTTATTCTCGTGCAGAGAGAAGGTGGGTACTCTATTCCCCATTTCGGTGCATCCAAATGCTCCTACCGCCTATCCAGTATGGAGATCTCTTCACATTCGTGCTTCTCGGCCGTCGAATGACCGTCGCACTCGGTCCGAAAGGGAGCAACTTTATTCTAGGCGGCAAGTTGTCGCAAGTATCTGCTGGAGAGGCATACGCGGTATGTTCAACTCTCATTCGTAATCAGTCTCAGCTCAGTGTTGTTTTATAGCACCTCATCACCCCTGTTTTCGGCAAGGACGTAGTCTACGACGTCCCGAACCATATATTCATGGAGCAAAAGAAATTCGTCAAGTTTGGACTGACCGCCGAGAATTTCCGACAGTACGTTGGGATGATTGCAGACGAGACCAACTCGCTGTTGCAAAAAGATCTTTCGGCAGCTTCTTGTCCGAAGAGCAGTGAGGGATGGGGCGGGTTTCATGCGCTAAAAACAATGGCCGAGCTTACCATCTTGACTGCCTCCCGTACGCTACAAGGGAAGGAAGTACGTGGGAGCTTAGACAAGAGCTTTGCCCAGACGTACCAGGACTTGGATGGCGGGTTCACTCCTCTGAACTTTCTTTTCCCTAACCTACCCTTGCCGAGCTATTGGAAGCGAGACCGAGCGCACAAGAGGATGAGTGATTTTTATGTTCGCATCATTAAAAACCGTCGCAAACAAAATCAAGAGGTAACTAGTTAATATTCTTGGCAGCGTACTCATGGTTAACTTCTTTTTCCTAATAGGCCGACGACCACGACATGATTTCCGCGCTTTTGTCACAAGAGTACAAGGACGGCCGCTCGCTCGGCGACCACGAAGTTGCACACCTTATGATCGCGTTACTTATGGCCGGCCAACATACCAGTTCTTCAACTAGTTCATGGGCGCTCCTCCACCTTGCTGACCGACCCGATGTTGCGTGAGTATCTCTGCCAAAAGCCTGCACTTAATTTTGGGCTGACATATGTAAACAGCGAACAGATGTTCCAAGAACAAGTCGAGGTATTCGGAAACAAGGACGGTAGTTTCAGACCCCTTACGTACGAGGAAATGAAGAACCTTCCTGTCCTGAGCTCGGTTATTCGGGAGACGTTGCGCATGCACCCTCCTATTCACAGTATAATGGTGGGTAACCACCTTTCTGCCAATCTTCGTTGCTCAAACGTGCTGCTCCAGCGTAAATGCGTGAGCGACATGGTGGTCCCCGCATCGCTCGCTTCACCTACCGGAAAACCCAACGAATCCAACTCCTACGTCATCCCAAAGGGCCATTTCCTCCTTGCGTCTCCCGCCGTTGCTCAAGTGGACCCTCTGGTATGGCGGGATGCCAACGTGTGGGATCCGTCCAGGTGGTTCGACCCTACCGGAGTCGCAGCACAGGCCGAGTCTTTGTATCTGGGCGAGCAAGGCGAGAAAATTGACTACGGATGGGGTGCTGTTAGCAAAGGTACAGAAAGTCCATATCAACCATTTGGAGCTGGGAGGCACCGGTGTATTGGAGAGCAGGTAAGAGCGACAGCGTTGATATCGTGAAGTATATGCGCTGATATATAATCCCATCGGTCAGTTCGCTAATCTACAACTTGGCACCATTCTCTCGACTATTGTCAGGTCGATTGAAATGAGATTGGGTCATAGCTTCCCGGCTCACAACTACCACGTACGTTTTGTATCAGGGTCATACAACTACGTCTAAAACTAACCATTTATCTAGACGATGGTCGTCCAACCAAAAGAACCTTGTGTGGTCGAGTTTAGGTTCAGGGAATAGAGGCGGGGTTAGGCGCCCCCCGTTGCGAAAGGATTTGGTTGAAGCAGCATTGATACCTACCTTACCTATAAGGAAGTGTAGGTGCTTGCATATTATTCTAGGCTGTAGCCTGATTAGATTAATACGTCAAGCTAACGACGAAAAGCCGTTAATTTTGCGTGCGCTTAAGTATTGCTCAACAGATGCTTACCTTGGCAAAGGCCAAGACGCTCCCAACCATTCCGTCGGTCCGCCTTGCATATTGGTTCATGGTGTGTGCTTGGGGGCCAATCCAATCGGAGTATTTTCCCGTGACATTGACGTCGTTGGCTGCCTCGAGGAAGTACTGCAAGTGGCGCATGAACTCCTTGGACCCAACCTAGGTGCAGTGTTCAAAGTCAGCGGTGCGTAGATATATGCGTGACGGTCACGTACCCCGTTGAAACCACAGTTGCTGCCCAGAAGGTTGCAACTCTCAACAAGTACACCGCCTTTAGGCTTGAATCGAGCGTTGTGAGCGCCGTATCCACGCAGGAATGATCCCCAATAACTTGATAGAGAAGCGCAAGTGCATGGAGAACGACGCCTTATTAAACAAGTCAGTAGCTAGTTCAACTGTTGATGTCCAAAGCTCGCTGTTCTTGTTAGTGCAAGGTTCCACTAATAACACTTATTAGCTGAAGAATGTTTAATTTGGTCTCGGTTACTCGCTCAGTATAAAGACCACCCTTGAACATCTTTGGTTTCACCAGAGGTGAATTTGTCAGCCAGCTCGAAGATTTTCGATATACAATTCCTACTCACAGAAAGTCCAAGATGTCTTGGTGTCATCTAGGTAACTTTACGTCTTGGTCTTGAGATAAGAGCCTTGACAGATGCAACAATGAACAACTCGTTCGCGATAGCGCTCTTGTAAGACGTCTTTTTTGTTCCGCCACCTTCCCACCAGACTATGTTTATCTTGAGCCGTAAGAAAGCGCTTACCGGGCGGTCGGTTCGAGCTTGGCGCAATTGTGCTAAATTATTCCGGGAATGCTCCCTGGATCATCGTATTTTGGGGGTGTAGTGAAGGATCCCTAGTGGGGTTCAATCTGTGTCGAGCCACAAGCTAAAGTTCAACCAGAAGAGACTTCATGAACTGGGGGGCTCGGCGTATCAGACAGAGAGGATAACTATCGCCCTAATATCGCTGCCGTAAAACCTCGTCGGAAGTCGGTAGTAGCACTAGAAGACCTAGACGGAGGAGCGGTCTGACCAGGCGACGTAGCAATGGGTTCTACGAATACAGAAAGGTGTGGCCGAAATCCGACCTAGTCAAACTGCCCTCTCTTCATTGAGCAAATTCTCTAGAGGATCGCGAGCGGCCTTGCTGTAGTTTCGGGTTGGACGGGACTGCTGTTTTGCTGATGAATAGGAGGTGAACTGAGGGAAGCAGATAGTCCAGTATCGCCGTATCAGTATGGTAGACGTCAATCAAGGGAACATTTTGGTCAATTTCCAATTGCCCTTGGTGTGGCTCAACCTCTGTGCCCGCCACATCACCCACCCAAAGTGCCGAAAATAATATCTTCTTGTCAAGCACGAGTCATGAAGGACGCAACGCAACACACCATACGTATATATGATACTATCGTACACCATCAGCCAAAAATGACGCATCGAACCGATCAAAAAAGTGACAGACGAAAAAATACAAATCGAATGGAGTATATATACAGTACAAACAAACATACCCCTTGTGTTCAAGTTACTCGTCATCCGAGTCAAGACCCGTGAGATCGATAATCTCGCGCCTATAAAACTCGTTTGCGCTGATCTCCAGGATCTCGTCGTCGTTGGGTTCTTGTTTGATCAGTGGGGTGGGTTTCTCCAACTATCGAACCGCAAAAGACGGTTAGATAGGGAGAAGAGGGGCCCGGGAGGGCAGACAGACCTTGACAAGTGGGCTGAGCTTTACGGAATGCACGATCGCGTGCTTTCCGAGCGTCGCGAGCCGGGTGTAGTCTGTCATTACGTGTGCGCCAAGTTTCATCTGTCCCCACCCCGATCAACCAACCTCAGCAAGCACAAAAATAGAAAGGGATTAGCGACATACCTGCCTCACAGGCGTGTTAAAGTTTAACCCCGAGTCAGATCCGAACAAAAATGGCCGTGCGCGGATGGGGTTGGGTGTCGGGCCGGAAAAGCTAAAGTCGGCGCGGAGTTCGCGGTACTGTCGAGCACCGAGATGAATGGATGTCGCCTGGGCATGGGGAGAAAAGGGCTTACGGGCGTGCCAACGTGCGATCTCCAGGGCGAGTGGGTGGGCGCCACGTTTGGCGATGGGGTTGGCAGATAAGACGTTGGGGGCGAGTCAAAGTGGAGGATACCTTCCGCTTGGAGATACTCTACAGGTTTACTTTATTTTAGGACAACCCAGAGAGGAAAGCGTCTTGTACTCACCAGCAGGGGCGTACTTGAACTTGAATGTCGTCGTCTTCAATCCCGTATCTCTCCACCTCACTGGCCTCGGAATGTCCTTTACAAGCCGCCTCTTATCATATCTCGCCATCCGTGCCCTCTTCAAACTCATCCACTTGGGCTGCAACCTCCTGCGCGCACCGAGCCCCGCAGCATGTGCGATTGCACCCGAGTGTCGTTTGACCTGACCCTCAAAGATAGGAAGGTGGTGTTTATACGGGGTTGGACGGAGACGAGCGCAGGGTCGTTCCGAGAGGGAGGAACGGTCTACGACAATCCAGGTAAATTTGACTTCAATGGAGCCGAGAGAGGAGAGGTACGGTTCGGGGACCGTGTCAAGATCGTTGTCTACGGGACGCCTTCAAATGAACGGGAAAGACCAACGAGCGGTGAGAGAGGACGGTACCTGTGATGGTGCGTTTACTGAATAAAAATGGGAATTCGGTTCCAAAGTCATCTTTCCTCCCCCGCACACCATCTCGCACCGTCCAGGAGCGGCCTCGTTGAGGGGGAGCATGGGTCTGCTCTGCGGCAAGCTCTCCGTCGATATACACAGAGGCCTTCAAGCCGTACCCTCTCGTAGCCGCAGAATACCCGATCCTAAACGCCTTGCCGGCTTTCGATGGCACCCAGCACCTGCGGCCCCACATGATCAACAATCTGGAGATCGTGGCCCAAACGCACATACACAGCTCGTCCAAATTCTTGCTTTACAGCGCTTTCTGGTAGAACGTCATGGTCAGTAGATATCCAAGCTTCAATCCTACCGCGTCGCATTGTGGTTTTTTTCCAAGAGCGGGGCGCGATAGTTGAGGAGCAGAGGAGGGACCAAGGGGAAGTAGACCCTGGATCTAATGGGATTAGCTAATTTGACCTAGTCCCATTTCGGCGCTTGGCGCAGTCGGACGCAGCACCAAGCTTGACACTGACCGCCACCATGTCGAGCCCGTGCATATCCATTCCAAAGAAGAAGACAGACGAGGTGCGTGCTAACAGCGCTGGGAGGCGAGGTATGCTCAACTTGCAGGGCTCATAGGTCGACTGGACCACTCCAATCCGATCCCTGATCTCACAGTCGTACGGCGAGAACCCAGACAACTACGCCTCTGAATGTGCTGCTCTCCAACGGTGTAGGCAGGACGCGGTGCGGGGAGCTGGGAGTGATACTACTGGTGTGCTGAACGACTCGAGATTAGGGCTACATGTACTAACCACTGTCTCATCCGCAGCCCGAGACCTACTATACAAGTACTTTGGACAACTCGAACTCTTAGAACTACGCTTTGCCGAGATTCGAGTCTCATTTCCTTGGTACGTCATACTGTGATAATTGCCAAGGCTCAGCCAATGTTCATCTTGTTAACCCAGGCACGACGCCTTTACCGGCAAAGTCACAACCCAAACCTCGCTCGCATTCGAAAAAGCATCTGTCATCTTCCAAATAGCCGCAACTCACACCTCGATCGCCGCTTCACAAAACCGCGCCGACCCCGAGGGGCTCAAACGCGCCATTCACTACTTTCGCACGGCTGCGGGTATGCTCACGTATATCAACGACAACTTTTTGCACGCCCCTTCGACCGATTTGAGCAAGGAGGTTGTCAAGTTTTTGGTGGGGATCGTGATTGCGCAGGCAACCGAGGTGGTCTACGAGAAGCTTGTGGATGAGAAGAAGGCGCTGGTCACCAAGGTTGCGTCTCAGACTGCATTTTTATATACGGCGTTGCAGGAGGACGTTAAAGAATTCATGGGTCGTGGGATATTTGACCGTAATTGGGTTACACTCATCCAAGTATGTCCTTCATTCCACTTCCATCACTTGTCTCACCTCGCGTTGCCCAGATCAAAGCCAAATACTTTGCCTCCCTTACCCAATACCACCGCGCCCTCTCCGACAGCGCAGCCTCCAAACACGGCGACTCCCTCGTCCGCTTCACCCTCGCCGAAACCCTCGCCAAAGAAGCCCACCGCCTCGCCCAATCCTTCACCCCCTACTTTGTCGTAACCAGTACACCGACCATGCCATCCGACGCCGGCACCGCCATCCTCGAACTCACCAAATCCCACCTCGCGCTATGTACCGAGAAAAAGAACACGGCGTACCAAGATAACGACCTGATTTACCATGCGATCTTGCCGAGCGAGGCGAGTTTGCCAGTCGTGGATAAAGTGAGCGTCGCGACGCCGATTCCGATCCAAGAAGTCTACGGCACGCCCGAGGTTCAAAAAGTGATTGGCGCCGACTTGTTTTCGCGGTTGGTCCCGCTGAGTGTACACGAAAGCGCCTCGGTCTATTCTGAAGAAAAGGCAAAACTCGTACGGGGCGAATCGGCACGGTCGGATGAAGCTGATGTCGAACTTCGCGCGGGGCTCGATTCGCTTGGGTTGCCTGGAGCGTTGGCCAAGTTTAGGGAGATGGCCGAGGCGGCTGCGGGAGGGGACGAAGATGGGGAAAGTGCGGTGCCACAACAGGTGTGGACGTGGAAAGAAGAGCTGGAGAGAAAGGAAGCGGAGCTGCCGGTCGAAGGACTATTGAAGCAGTTGGAGGGATTGAAAGCGGGGGTGGAGGCTGATCTTGGCAATGTATCGAGAGAGTTGGAGTTGGAGTCGAGAGAGTGCGAGAGTATGCGGGTGAGTCCTCACATCCTACCTTTAGTGTGCATTAAAACTAACATAACAAGAGCAGGTCAAATACGAACACCACTGGACCCAAGAGCCCTCGGCCAGCCACACCACTACCCTCCGACAGGATCTCAAATCCCACCGCGAAGCATTCACAGCCGCATCCGCATCCGACGGCCAAGTCCTTTCCCTCTGGCAAAACACCAAACCAACTCTCGATATTCTCCGACATAACCCTGCGAGCCTGTTTCAACGCGTGAGCGATACCTCTGCCGGGAGTCTGTTGGACTTGGACGAAGGAGAGGTCGGGAGAGAAGATGCAGATGATATTAAAGCTCAAGTGGAAGAGATTGACGAGTTGTTGGGAAGGTTGAACAAGATTAAGCGGGAGAGGGGCGAGGTCTTGAAGGATTTGAAGGACAAGGTTCGTACCCAACCCACCCTCCCCGAGTCCTTCTGACAAAATTGCCACAAACAGATCCAAAACGACGACGTTTCCCAGCTCCTCCTACTTAACCGTCGCTCCGGCCCAGCTGTCGAAACCGCACTCTTCCAAACCGAACTCGAAAAGTTCAAGCCGTACCAAGCACGCATTAGCTCGACGGTGCACCACCAGCAGGCTACGCTCCAGGAAGTCGGCGGGTTGTTGAAGCGGTTGCAGAACGACCGCGGCAAGGGAGGGTGGGCGAAGCAGTGGGAGGCAGGAGAGAAGAGGCGAAGAGAGGCCGTGACAAGGGTCGCGAGGGCTAGGGAAGGGTGGATGGAGGTACGGGAAGGTGCTGGGTGAGTATTACCTTGTTTATTTTTGCTTTAAATCCCTGAATAGTGGATGGGTTCGTAGGAAAGGAATCCAGTTCTACCAAGACCTCTCTTCCCTCGCCCAAGCTCTCAAACGAAAGACTCTCGAATTCACCAGGGCACGTAAAACAGAGCGCGAGAGGCTCGTCTCAGAGGCCGAGCTCCAGAAGCGACTCACGGCTCCGCCTGCACCTCCGCCTGTCCCACCTCTACCATCCACTCAACCACGTTCACCAACAATAGAGAGTACGATGGGCAGCATGGATTTGAACCAAGGGACATGGGCTCAGTCGCAGCCGCAGCCGCAAACGCAGCAATCCAATGCGTTCTCGCCTCCTCCTTTGCCGCCTCCACCCCAACGACCGGCATATACTTCCCCGCCACCGCAGCAACAACCACAACAGTACCAACCATACGGCGCGCCTTCGCAATACCCGGTCCCGCCCCCGGCCGCCCCGTATCCGGCGCCACCAGCCCCAGCAGCTGCCGCTTCACCCTTCCCGCCGCCGCCTCCCCATCAGTCCCAGCAACCCTATTCGGGGTACTCATCCCCCGCGCCTCCGTCTGACCCATACGCAGCGCTTGGCTCTGCATTCGACTTGGCCCCCGCTCGAACCCAACCTGCGTATCCGGCCCAACCTACGTATCCGGCCCAACCGTCGGCCCCATCCGCGTACCCGCCTCCTCCCGCCCCTGCACGCCAGGGCACATACTCACAGCCCCCGCCTCCACAATCCCAGCAACAACCGTATCCACCGCCTCCAGGCAATGCAGCTCCCTACCCGCCTCCCCCGGGTAGTGCGGCGCCTTATCCTCCTCCGCCTGGTCCTGGAGGGTACCCACAGCAGTATCAATACGGAGGACAGTACGGGCAACCGCAACAGCCACCACAGCAGCAGCAGCAATATGGGCAAGGGCAGTATGGGGGACTGCCGCCTCCCCCACCACCCGTTAATTATTCATCGCCGCCGCCGCAGGGGCCACCGAGTGGAGGGTATGGAGGGTACGGCGCGCAAGGGTACGGGAGGTAGACCGGGTAATAGTTAGAGTGTGTAGGATTACAAGTGGGTTTACGTTTTGTATATGCTCGTGGTAGGAATTATTATTTGAATAAGGAATGCGGAGAGATTGGTTTCCCAGGGGAAGACAGCTTCATGGAACGAGAATATTATCTTAATCGGTTGAGAATTGCCCTACAACAAAGGGACGGAACAAGACGGAACAAATCTGCCGGTGCAGAACAGATCTATAGATACAGAAATCGACATACTGAACGTGGGATCAATCGTACCAGGGGTCAAGATAACCTTCAAAATACACTCACCGAGCGACCACTATCCCACAAGCGAAGTCACCCTCCTCCTGACATGATCCCACTGTAGTTTCCAGTCAAACCGATGTGCCTTCATTATAGCGCCCTCGACCTCGGCGTTCCACCGTTGCTGAACCATATCTCGGAACGGCGATCTCTGGATCCTCACGGCCGCGGGGAGCGGGCCAGAAACAGCAGGTCGGGAGAGCTCGGCAGAAAGACCTTTTAAACTGTGCGAGTGATACGAAGTTTCTGGTTAAGTTCATGTGCAAAACCGCATAAGAACCAATACTCACTCTCTGCTCAACGCGCTGGTTCTCGTCTCGAACATCCGGGAAAACCCATAATAGACCTAGTTTTCAGATTGCTCTCCAATACGTCATCGCTAAAATGTTGACGTCGGGGTAGCTTACAGCTGCAGCAGTGAGTCCGCCGGCCGCCGTGCCCATGAGCATTGTCATCTTGAGGGTGGTGGGAGGCGACAAGGGGCAAGAGCCGGGCGCTTATATCATCCAGAGCGCTTTCGAAAGCCGACTCCATCAAACCACAGCGCTATTCGTGGTAACCACACATGCCACTCACCATCGCAGGTGCGGCAGTAAGCCTAGCACCAAGTAAGTCTCTGGAGCGCCGTTTAGGAATGCACCTTATTTCAATGATTTATTAGCTGTCATTGGCACACTTTTCAGGCATTACCAAACAAAAATCCACAAGCTCAAACATGGTGGACTGGAGGAGCTCACCGATGACTTTCTTTTCGACGAGTAAGCTGCTCTATTTAGTGTGCATTGAGCTGAGGTGAACTATGTACAGGGCTTTCCACGTTGCCAAGGCGTTTATGGAACTAGGCACCCACTACACCATCGATGACCTCCAAGCTTTGTAGGTTTCTACTTTGAATTCACGCTTACCCTGTCTAAATGCCCCCTACATAGTACCAATACTCACCTCCCATCGCCCTTTTGGACCACCGTCATTCCCACAAGGGTGCCCCTATCGTCCTGCAATGATGCAGCAGATCTGCTGATCAAGCTCTTGCATCAAACATCCACCCCATCCGGCTCCAACTTTTCCGATGAGGAAGCCGATGCTGAGTTTAAGCGGGTCGTGGGTGGTGAACGTTGGTGGCAGGTTCGCGGTCTGGACGGAATCGAGGCCGAGTGGATAGCTATGACGAGCGACTGGGCGAATATATTGAAGGCAGAGAAGAGGAAGGAGAAGAACAAACAGAGTCACCAGGAGCACGCAGCGAATGAAGAGTATAAGGAAGATATTGGCAGCTTGACTCGAGTTATGGTGGGCCGTGTACCTGTGGCTCGTAACAGAAATCCAACACTCTTCTCCCAGCTGTACATCCATGGCGGCGGCTATTTTAGTGGCTCGCTACGTACGCCATTCCCGATAGCCGCACTCTTTATCTAATCACCTTTCAGACACATATAGGGACCAAATAACCCGCTTTGGTGCGTTACACGTGTCCCCACCATGATTGTGGTTATTTGACTAGTTCTAACAGCACGAAAGTTCAGCGGTCGCGCATTCGCAGTGGGCTACCGCAAAGCGCCACAATACCCCTGGCCATGCCCCCTGCAAGATTGTCTCGCAGCGTGTACGCCACCAAACCCAATATAACCGAACTATGCTTACAAGACCCAAATAGATTTATACCTCATCCGACCGCCTCTAGGCGCCCTCCATTCCGCAATTAACCCCAAGCACATAATCATAGCCGGCGACTCTGCAGGCGGTGGTCTCGCGCTCACGCTCCTCATAGCCATTCGCGACACGGGCTTGCCTTTGCCCTCTGGCGCCGTGCTCATTTCCCCATGGGTTGACCTCACACATTCGTTTGATAGTGTGATGACGAATGGTGATACAGTGAGCAGTCTGAAATTACTCATGCTCTGCGAAGATGTAACGAAAGTGTAGGATATCATTCCTCCACATGGGTTTATCCATAAGCCGAGTACGTTGTGGCCTGTTCCTGCGCGGCCGCCGAGTGGGAGCGGGCGCCTGCCGCCTGGTCAGGACGAGGAAGAGGGGGGAAACGAGACTGGGACGATGCCTGTACCGACAGATACGGGAGAGACATCACAGTTGAGACGACACCCCACGGACGAGGAGAGTGAATGGGTCCAGGAAAGGAGGAAGCGAGCGGAGGGAGCAGAGGCGAACGGGGAGGCAGGCGATGAGAGCAGGTCTAGCACGCACTGTAGGGCATTTGGCGGGACAACCACTCCCCCGGACGAACGCCGCCCAAAGCCACTTCGGCCACAGTTGATCAAGATCCCTGTACAACCTGGGGAGCCACCGCTCGAATTGATATCACAAATCCAGATACATGCGACAAACGAGTAAGTCGTCTCGGTCATCATTATCCATGCTAATTGTTGCTGCGCGTATTTAGACAACTCACACATCCTCTCGTTTCTCCGGTTCTCCACGGCTCCCTTGGTGGCCTCTGCCCGCTTTACATCACCGCAGGCGGTGGCGAAGTCCTCCGGGACGAAATCATTTACCTCGCACACCGCGCGGCTGACCCAGCTTCCTATCCTCTGCGAGATGAACTTCTGGCACGAGGCCAGCAACGACAAATCGCGGAGCGTTGGACGCAGGGGACTCCCGTGCATTTGCAGGTGTTCGACGGGATGTGCCATGTGCTGACTGCGTTCGCGTTTACGGCTCAAGTGAGTTCAGCAGTTCTCACAGCGAACCAAGGCCAATTCAGCCCTACTGGATACACGGCAAGTCCGAGCTAGGATTCGTTCTGCTGGGACTGCTCGTGTATCTGGTGGAGCTGAACCGACCTGGAGTTGCTGTGTAACCGAAGTTTCAGCGTCTGAAACGGCTATTCTAGGCCAAGATCGTGTATCGACAAGTTGCCAGTTTTATGAGGCACCTTACCACCAGCGTTTCGTTGCACCATTCGACGGTACATCAAGCTTTCCCTTCAAGCGTAGCACCGGCGATTGCGGGGAGTACGGCTCTCGTTCGGCAACAGCACACAGAAAATGGGGAACAGGAAGAGGAACAAGGCCGAGAACACTTGAAGCAACGTTCTGGGTCAACAGCGATAGGCGAGGGAGAGCCCCGTTCGGACGACGGGAACGTTGTTACGTCTGAAACTACAGAATCGCCGCGAGGACTCACTATGCTAACAGAGGACGGGGCCATCAGCGCGAAGAAACCTGGTCCACAATTTGAGGCCAATCAACCCCATCCACTACCGTCCCTGCTTCGCGCCGAACGAGTCTCCATACACGGTGAACTTCGCCCCCTATCCCCTGACGCTCTATGCATACCTAATGATGGCGTCGGGGTCACTAAACACGCACCAGTTAATCGCTGGTTGAGAGGCCAGGACGCCTGGGATACCAAGTATAAACGGGTCGCGCGAGACGTAGAGAAGGAGCGCGCGGGATGGGAAAAGAAGGCGATGGAGATGATGAGGAAGGCCGGGTTGAGTGAGGAGGAAGTAACTGCTGTATGGAGGCAGAAGACGCAGGGTGTGCGGAACGGAGATGTGCTCGAGAATATCGAGGCGGTCAACGACGAGACGGAGTCTATGCGCGAAGAACGTATGCGTATAGGCCGTCGATGGGGTCCACTCGACCTTGCTGGTGAAATCCCTCCGCCGAGTGCGATTGCCGGACGCCTCGATACGCCCGACGCAATTGACCTGCTCAAGGCGTCGTTGGCGCAGATGCCTCGCAGGGCAGCCCGGAAGGAGGACCGAAACAAAGCGAAGCAGGTGGTCGGTAGAATCTTCCAGGGCAGCATGAAGCCGGTTAGCCCAGAGGGACAGGGCGTGGCTGAGCGGCAAGTTCCCGTCACCCCGTTGCATGGGGCACAGATATGGGATAGTATAATCGCGTAAGCGTTGGGTTTCCTTGCGCTAGGTTGCAGGGCTAATTGGCATGAATGGGTAGGTACTTTGTGGACGGGACGAAGACCCAGGAGACACTTTCTGCGATGTCCGATCTTGGAGCTCTGAGCGACCCAGAAGAAGATCCTGCATGTATAACAGGAAGGCTACCTCTTTTGCCTTGATCTATTCACTACCTACATATTTGTTTCTTGGGGAACACAGTTTCATGGAAGGATAACATTAGTTAAATCAGTTAATAGTCGCCCTACGGCACAGACGCGGAGCAAATCTGTCAATGCGGAACAACATGTCTATACAACGTGCTGAACATAGGATCAGTTGTATTTACCAAGAGTCAAGAAAAAATACACTCATCAACAGGCCACCATCCCATAAGCAAAGTCACCCTCCTCCTGACACGATCCCTACTCCTGTTTCCAGTCAAATTGATGCGCCCTCATTATAGCATCCTCAATCTCATCGTTCCATCGCTGCCGAATCATCTCTCGGAACGGCGACCTGTGGATCCCCACGGCCGCGGGGAGCGACCTGGAAACAGCCCAGGCAGAAAGACATTTATACTGTGCGAATGGTACGAAATGTCTGGTCGAGTTCATGCGCAAAACCTCAAGAACTGATGCTCACAGCTGCCCAACGCGCTGGTTCTGGCCCCGAACATCCGGGAAACCCCATAATAAACCTAGAATTCAGACTGTTATCTGATACTCTGTCGCTGAAATATTGACGCTCGGGTGGCTTCCAGCTGCAGCAGTGAGCCCGCCGACCGCCGTGCCCATGAGCATTGTGGTGGAGAGTCGAGAACGGTGCAAGAGCCGGGCGCTTATCGTTTCATCAACCCCATAGCCGACCCCGCCCATGATTTGACCTCCGAAAGCAGTGACTTTTTCGCTTAAAACCCGTAAGTAAGCCAACAAGCATGGTACCTTTAATTTAGGTCATACTAGATCAATATACACCAAGCCCTCGACTGCAACACACCGCCTAGATATGCACATTCCTAACCCCATGCCCTTTCCCACTGGCTTTTAGACTGCGTTGTTGGGTCTCGCGCTGCCCGGGCCCATTATCTGTGCCGGTTCGCAAGTCAAATCGAGCTCAGGTACAGGGGGAACGCCCATACTGACCTGGGAGAACCTCGTACGCATGTCGTCCATTTCCCTCTGCCAGGTTATTTGACCTTGTGCATCATCTTCATCCAGTTGCTCTCGGATTCGCAATATCTTGGCGTCCCGAGATGCAAGGTGCTCCCCAGCCCGGCGAAGCGCATTTTCAGTTTCCGCCAGGCGACCGGACTTTTCAGACAATTCGTGCCGGATTTGAGCTAGTTCTTGGTATAAACTTGCAAGTCTCTCGGTGGCCTCTCTCAATTGACAGTCCTTCTCGGCCAGTCGGATATTCTGTTCTGCTATTTGTTTATCCTTCTCGAGCAGCGTTTGATTGACTGTGGTCGGCGCTTCGTCTTTCTCGGCCATCCGCTTGTCCTTGGCAACGGTTTCTTGCATCCTGGCCGAATTCTTTCCTGGCTCTTCGTCTCCAGTGCTATAGCTATTGGGAATTTTATGAGTAGGCTGACAGGACAAATTTCTCCGTACGAACCTCAAGCGCTCTAGCCTCCACTCTCTAACGGAAGACTGTTCATGTCTCCGATACGTGCATAGCTTGATAAACAACAACGGCACCTCGTCAGTATAGCTAAGGGCAGGGCTTAAACAATGCTTACCCCGATACCGCAATAATCTGAATCCGGAGATCTATCGAAATCAAGGAAGTAATCCGTCGTGCCCCACTTCGTTTGACTCGATATTACTGTTAGGAGATAAAACATGCTAGACCCACCCACAGCAGCTCACATGCACAAACCGCCTGGTTGTCTTCCCTTGGTAAATTCCCAAGTAGTTGGGAATATTCCGCAATGCGCCACCGTATCTCTGAAAAACTTGTTTGCCCCATGAATCGAGAGGTACTGGCCGCTTCCGCAATTCTTAAGCCAGTGGCCCTTGCCGGAGCGCTGAAGGTACCACTTTCATCAGTTATACCGGTAGTTAGTACTTGAATCGTTATTATCGAGCAGGCACCCACCTGTTGGTTCCTGTCGTCCTTTACACGCCAACTCAACGCTCTCCCGTCGTTATCCTCGATGTACACGCCGCCGGGCTCATCCGTAATCCTGTAAGTACCTGGAAGCAACAATTCCATCTCTTAAATCTCCCTGTTGGGCAAGCAGAGTGGCGAGTTGGTGTGGTGGTAATATAATGGCGAATAAGCCACAACATTTGCCACCTGCCACAACATGTCATAACAAGACAGGGCCACAAAGCAACAAAGTCAAACTCGCTCATCAAAAGCCCATACTGTATGTGTGGCACTGTGGGTAGCACAATACGATTTCCGTGCAAGACAGTAGTTTTTTTAGTTCGGATCTCCACGCATACATTGACCATTCAGACATGACGGAGTGACACGGCTTTAAGGTAGTAAATGGTGGGAGGGCATCTAAAATATCTTGGTACCAGCTACTGTACCCTTCCTGTTTCATGGGTCGTCCTAATTTAACTATATAATCAAGCATGAATAAAACAACTCCAGTACAATCGACTACTGGGGTTTTCCTTAATTGGCACAGTGCTTGTTGGATTCTGCGTCACGGATGCGCTGGGAGGCAGAGTCCCTGCCGCTCCCAACTACGAATGTGTGTCACTAATTACTGCTTATCTTCCACCAGTCAAGTAGCCCATATGGTCAACCATCTTCTGGGTTTGTTCATTAGATGGCTCCTGAGATCGCTTGATCTGTAAAACACGCGACCACAATTTTTGAGATGGTATTCGATCAATCGCACCGCCCCAATACACCATCAGATACGTCTTAGAGTATTTAGTTGATTTGTAATTACATGCTAGCAACTTAGAAGCCTAGCTCGAGCAGAGCTAGAAAGCTAATAATGAACTCGACGCGAAAGAGCGGCCGGCAATGAAAGCTACGCGCAGGTCCTTGCCGTATTTTCCTATAACATGCAGTCACTAGCGGCAGCTCAGGCGCGGAGCATAGTCAACTTGCCATCGTAAACGATGCCGCGGCGATGGTGCACTTACGGATATCATTTATTCGATCTTATGAAACACAGCTCGACCAGCGTTACTTTAAATACCCGCATAACCAAGAACAAACACTTGGTGCACCCCAACCCCACTGTACGTACGTTTGTAGGCGTCCGTGACACGAGTGACATTTCCAGTTGGTCGTTATCCAGCAACCAGGCTGGGATTTCAATCGAAACTACTCACGTCGATGGTATTGGGGCCACGGACCTATCCGGGCGCAGAAGAATGGTGTGAATGCGTGAGTAGTTGTGAGAGTGCAGATGCCCTACCCAGCCGAGAGCTCGTCACGAAGCAAGCATAATTTACCAATCGTCCTCGCAATCAGGCTTACATTGCTGAACACAAGAAAGCACCTCCCTGGTTATGGTTCCATGCCAAAACTCAGAAAGCCTTTCCGAGAGGGTTGTTGTAATCGACCAAAAGTTTGCTTGAATCTCAGGGTGAAGGCGTGAAACTTTTGAAGATACACTGATTTCAGGCATTTTCAAGATCAGCTAAATTGTTGTACTTCGTGTAACCTTATCATTTAATACCGTATAGCCGGGATTTTTATATCAGGGTTGCCTGCGTTTACAGCAGTGAGACCGCCGCCCATGAGAAGCTAAACGGTCCGCCCTAGCTTCCCACACCTAGTCTGAGAGAACAGAGAGCGTTTTGACGTAAAGTTGCATATTTAGGCTAATTACCGACTCGTCGTCGCATCTCCAAAGTTTCAATATAATATGTTTTCAGTTTAGGCCATTCTGAACCAACAGCCAATAACCTCAAGTGGGAACAGTTACCCCGGCTGCGACACCGGCAATATGACACCATCACTTTTTACCCCCGAATAACCATTCCGCTTTGTCCTTAAGTGAGTTTGGCCGTTCAGCATTATTGGGTCGGTTAAATCACCTTAGAGACTCGAGGGAGGGACTATGCTGACCTGGGATTTCACAAACCGCCCTAATCCTTACATTCCAGTACGCATCTCAGCCACCTCCTTCTACCGAGATAAAGATAGGTTACCTTGCACATTGCCTTCACTTCGTCCAATTGATCTCGGATTCGTAACAGCTTGGCGTCCCGGGACGCGAGCTGCTCTTCAGCCCGACGAAGCGCGGCTTCGGTTTCCGCCAGACGACCCGACTTTTCGGCCAATTCGTGCCGAATTTGGGCCAACTCCTGGTGCAAACTTGCGAGTCGCCCAATAACCTCTCCTAGCTCACGGTCCCGCTCGGCCAGCCGAGTGTTCTGTTTCGCTATCTGCTGGTCCTTCTCAAGGGGTATTGGATCAATTGTGATCTGCGTCCCCTCTTTCTCAGCCACCTGTTCATCCTTTGTGGAAGTTTCTTGCTCTTCGGACAGATCGCCCCCACATTCCTCGCCGGTATTAGTACTACCGGTGGCTCTATTAGTGTATTGGTATAACTAGATTCCTAGCACCAACCTCAGACGCTCAAATATCCAGCCTGTATTACTGTACGACTCATTTTCAACAATTGCGCGCACCTTGATAAACAAAAATAATAACCATCATTTTTTTTTTTGCTGGCAGAACCTAATAGGGCTTACCCGGTTCCCATCAGGTTTAAATGAATGAACATTTGTGTTGCAGCCTGTGTCGATGATTAAGACCCGTCCGCCCCATTTTGTTTTCCTCAAATATGACCTGCATCAGGGGAGAGATTTACCTAGATTTACCTGCCATGGCTTACATGTATAAACCAAAGGCTTGCCGGCTGATCTCCCACATAATTGGGGTCCAGAGTCCGCAAAACACCCGAATGTTTCCAAAAATCCCGTTGGCTGTAAGGTACCGGCCGCTTTGGCAGTTCTTGATGCAATAACCTTGATCAGAGCGCTGCAAATACCACTTTCCAGTACACAGCAGTCAGTGTCTGAACAACCCCGGGTTAAGCCCGTACCTGCCTCCTGGTCTCTCTGATTGTCCATCTGCCAGTGCACTGCTTCCCCATCCTGATCCTTGATGCACGTGCCGCTGGTCTCGTTGATAATCTTGTAAGTTCCCGGGAGTAGGAATGCCATTGCTCTTGAGGCATCTTCAGGAGGGTAACCTGGCATGGTATGAGGGCATAAGCACCAGCGTGTTGCCACTGCCACAACATGTCAATACGTATCAGTGCCACACGCCGAGCCAATCAGAGCCAAGCCAAGGAAGTAGAGTTTGTTTCTCAGACAACCGGACTGCCACTGGCAGGACACGACGAATTGTCTCGTGTCCTGAGGCATGCATTTCAAGGGCGGCTGGACTTGTGAAGTCCAGGATCCCACAACCGGGTTGATTATTTATGCATCGAAGCGAGCCTGGAGAGAGACAAAATCCTTTAGACTTGCAAGTTGTCGCTTCAATCAGTATCCTAGGGTATTTATGAACATTTTGGTCGGTTGACTTTTGCGGTGGTTCTGAGCGATTGTGACGCATATAGCCTTAAAGCACCGTCATCACTACCCTTGCCTGGCCCCGCGTCTGTACGCGGGCGATACGAAGGGCAATAGTACCCAACCCGCACCTTTCCCCGTTACCGTCTCCTCCAAAGTACGCCCGCAGTAGTGTTCTTGTAGATTAGGGCTGGGCCAACCATACTCAGTCCGTCGCTTGAGCTATCTTGGTCAGTCAGCTTTTGTGTGCATATATCATTAGTCTCGAGCGTAGTACAAGTGCGAACCACTTCAGCCTCCAGAAGGTGGCGCACGGCGTCGGTGTTTGCGACAACGTGAGGCGTCTTCTAGAATCTGTCTCGTTCTTTGTTGCGAGGGATGCAAAGTACGAAAGGCATGAAAGGGTGAGGCTGTGCTGCTAGGTAGTGCTGGAACCACAATCAAACCTGGCAAACACCAGAGAATGGGCGAGAGGATTTCAGATGCTGCCGACTTGGCCGACCGAAAAGGGAACTAATCAGGACATATTTGTACTATCACGTGACCGCGAAACCCATCCACCCAGCTTCAACGACCACCTAGCCACACGTTCAAAAGAAAATTGGTTAAAATGGAGGCAATGTTCGCCGAGTACCCAGACATGTACGGAGATATGGAGGGTGTAATAGGCGGTCCTGGATCCTCGTCTGTAGACGTGCCGAAGCAACCAAAGAAGAACGTGATTGTGGATGACCAGCATCCATTTGATCTCGAGCTTTATATTGCGTCTTATACAGGTGCGCAAAATAAGAAGAATTCTGTTTAAAGTAGACCTGATGATTTGCGTAGGTCAAGCTGCAATCAAACGACTTCGCTTTATCGCGTCTAATAGCACCACACTCCAAGCTGATGCCCTTCGACTCGCAATCGAGCAAACCAAGGCCGCGAACCTTGACGCGAATCTATACCATCAATTAATCAACGAGTACAATGCCTTGCCATCTGTCCACACCCAGATCCCGCTGGACCATGAATGGATGACCAAGGTTAGGACGGTGAAAGAGGCCGAGGGTGATCGGTTGCAGGTGGAGCTCAAGACATACACTACAAACTTGATTAAAGAGAGCACTCGCGTACGTCCTTTCTTTTCACATCTTGGGGTTGATTATTGAACTCAACCGTGGAATAGATGGCGCACCGCGATCTTGGCAACTTTTATCGCTCACTCGGTGACACGACCAACGCGCTCAAACACTATGCCAAAGGGCGCGAATCATGCACCACCGCAAGCCACGTCCTTCAGATGAACATGGCTGCTGTCGAGCTCCTCGTCGAACAGCTCAACTATCCACAGATCTATTCGTACGTCTTCAAGGCCGAATCGGCGCTTGACTCGGCTGTGGCGAGTGGAAGCGCAGCGGCATCTGGAGGTGCGACCAGTGCTGGAGGGGCGGGAGGAGCAAGTAAAGCTGGAGAAGCTGGGAAGAATGACGCCGAGTATGAGCGTGCGAGGTGTCGTTTGCAGCTCGCGAGTGGGCTTGCGCAGCTTGGGCAAGGCAGTTTCCAAAAAGCAGCCTGGACCTTCCTAAAGCTGGAGAAGAAGATGGACGAATGGCTCGGTGCAGTGCGTAATATTGTGCCCTTCCCATCATTTCATTCTCACTCCGAGTCCAGCTTATTGCCCCATCCGACATTGCGATCTACGGCACCTTATCCGCGCTTGCTACTCTTACCCGGTCTCAGATCAAAGCATCCGTCGTAGAAAGCGACACATTTACCTACTTTATCGAGCACGAGCCCTACATCCGGGAGATCATCGACGCTTACACGACGAACAACTTTAAGGTCGTTCTCGATCTCCTCGATCGTCATTGGGTGTGTCCAATCCTCATCTCAGCCGCCGGATGACTCATTTCTCGACAGGCCCGACACGCACTAGATATCGTCCTCGCCCCGCACGTCACAGCACTCACAAGCCTCATTCGGGACCGTGCACTTATCCTCTATACCACACCTTTCGCTTCTATCCGCCTACAACGACTATCTGATGCCTTTGGGCTCCCTCTCTCGGAAGTCGAGACGCATGTTGTCCGCCTGGTCAAGGAAGGCCAGGTCAAGGGGCGTGTGGATGCAAGTGAAAAGGTGTGTTGTGTGCTTGGCATAGTGATTTGGGGTGTCGACTCATCCGGTGCATTCGGTAGGTTCTCTTCGCCAACGTGGTGGACGCTCGTGCCGAACTGTTCCAAAAAGCGCTCAAGGCTGGTTCGGAAAGCGAGGCGATGGCCCGAAAGCTCATCCTCCGTATGAAATTGTACGTTCCACTCTTTTGTTCTAAAACAGGGTCTAATGTTTCGCAGGATCCAAAACGACCTTGTTGTCAAGCTGCCCAAGTCCCAACGCGGCGGGCACGGACATGCGCCACACGACGAAGAAATGGCCAACGTCATCGACGTCCAGTAGAACAGAATTAATGACCAATGCGTATAAATATCACGACAGCCCATCACAAACATGATAACATGGTTGTATTTTTTGCTATGGTACATCCAGCGAGTTTAATTTTACCGGACCGCGAGATCCCGGAGCCTTTGTTCACAGCATAATTCTGGTCGAGTTCCCAGGGCCGGTTCCAGCGATGGGATCTTTCCCGCCAATTTCGGCAATGATATAGTACGAGAAGAACAAGACTTTAAAAGTGAGGGCAATGGCTGCGTGCAGTGCCACTAGTGCAACGATGATCAATCGGGCGGGTTTTTTGTCAGCCTTTGTGTGCGACCAAAGCGACGAGAATAGCCAAACAGTCACGTTAGCCGAACCCCATCAGCAAATCCTTCCCGTACTTACCGAAGCCAGTACAGGGTAAATGTTCCTAACCAAATACCACCCAGACGACCCAAACGCGGATGCGACCAGGACCCAGCGTAGGATGGGGATAGGAATGATGCACAGGGCCTATGGGAAACGTGAATCAGACTCGGTTCTACCTTGGTTCGTGCCCTGAGACTCACTGCTACCGGGATCCAAACAGCCATTCCATATCCCCACACTGCAAATCCCTCCACAAGCGACCATTCGGTGCCAAGATATCTTAAGACCGCCCACAGGGCAAACGGCGTGCCTAGCCCGTAAGCGTATACCAAGCTACGCAATCCCTCCCTCATCAGTCTGTCCATCCACCCCCAGGTGAAAAATGCCACCCCCACAACTCACCTGACACCGATACTCAACAGCGCAAAATCATACACAAACGGTTTGGCGCTCAAATAGCTCGTGATGCTTGCGGCAAAACTCGAAAACACAAACAGCGCAAAGATGACGGTTGTGAGTGTCCAAAATGGGCCATAGAGATCGGGCTTTGTGTCGCTCGACGAGGGGAGGAATTGGAGAAAGGATGAGGGTGGAGCAGAAGAGGGGCCTGTGAAAGGAGATGGGTCGGGTGCAAAAGGGTTGAAGGAATGAACTATGCGAGCTAGTACCTAAAGAGATATAATTGGGATGAGTGGATGGTAAGAGGTAACATAGGACATACTGTGGTGGTGTCCACATCAAACCATTGCTGGTGGTAGTCTATTGACCATATCGGAGCTGAAGCGCCGCGTGGAGACTGATCCGACCAGCCACGCGAAGGTGCAGCTTGGGGTGCAGCCGCACCCGTCTGCTGAGTTTCATCTCCTAGAAATGCTAAAAGACAATGAGATCATTCAACACTATGCATCGATACTTACATCTAAACTCGAGGTCTGGCGCGTCCCGATCTTGAAGTCGCTCGTACTGAGCCATCGTGGTTGACAACAGGTGATCAACCCAACAAGCGCCGGTTACCTCAGCACTCAAAAAGTTCCTTTCTCAAAGCTTAATTCAGGGTTGTATTCATACATAGATACAGTTACTGTGTCCATCAACGCAACCCAGGAGTGAACAGGATCTAATTCTTTGCATCGAATTGTTTGTATGAATGTTTCTCGTACTCTTTCGTCTTCTTCTTACGACCGGCCCTGCGAAAGGAAGAGGTCAATGCGTGGACAGGTGAGATAGAGGCAGTGAGCGACTTACATGACCCGTTCTCGTGGTTCGACCTTTCCTCGGGAGACCAGGCTACCCCAACGTTCACGCCATAGGTTCCCCTCGGGCTTGAGCTCTCGCAAGCTCTCGGCGAGGTCTTCCCCCAGTTGCACCTCGATGTCACCTCCTTTTACGATATGCTTCCCTGCCATGATATCAATACTCACAGCCCCAAAAATATGAGCTCGGACGAACCAATACGCATCCCAACAAGCCCCTTGGCCAACTGTTTCTCCGCACGCTCAGCTGCAGCCCTCTCGGCCTCTGACTGAGCGCTAACAGCCGCACGATGTAGGGATTTGAGGGTCGTTAGCGAAGCAAGCTGTTGTCGCTTCTGTGCAAGATTCGCCCTGGACCGTTTCTAGATATTCCACCGCCGTCAAAAACGAGTTTGTAGTCCGATATTAAGAAACCCAGAACCTACCTCGGCTAAAGCCCTTGCCGCTCTCCTCCGTTGTTGTGATGTCTTGCGCCCCGGCATCTTGACGGGTCCAAGCACCTCGGCGTCCTCGTCTTGGTCTTCTTCCTCCTCGGTCTCGTTGTCCACGGCGACCAACATGCCGTCCGTCCCTTCTTTCCTAACCTCGCGCGCAGCCTCCATTCGTAGCCGTACTTGCTCGGCCTGTTCGGCTTCTGCCACACGTTTCTCCTCGAGTTCATGTGCAGCTCGCAGGAGATCCTGGTGCGCCTCGTAAGTGGGGTTGTACGAGGACCCTGGCTCGGGCGGCTGGACAGCACTCGGAAGAGTGGCGTTGGTGAGAGGAGGTACAACAGGGCGTGCGCGGGGCGGTGCCTAGATACACACCACAAACAGTCAGGGACACAGCACGGGTGGCGCGGAATACGGAAAAAATGCTGACCCTTGCGTTATGACTCCTCACTATCGGTAACAGATACTCCTTTGCCTCGGCTGTCCGCATGGCCTTCACCAGCGCCGCCTCGTCTGGGTTCGAGTTTTCGACGGCCCAGACGTCGTACTTGCCGCTTCGCTTGACGGCCTCGCTCGTCGGCAGACGGGACCGGCCTTGCGCAGCGTCGAGAGGGTTCTTGGTGCGGTGTGCGAGCCGGGCAAGCTGTGCACGCTCTGCAGCGCTCACTCGGATGCGTGGTTTGGAAGATTCGCCAGGAGTTGGGCTGGGGACCGACGAGGCACGCGAAAAGACAGGGGGGACGGCCGAGCGTTGGGCGAGGATTTCGGTCGATTTGAGCGGCTTGTGCTTTTGCAGCCGGCCTTTGACTTGGATTTAACTTTGATTAACGTGATCAACGTAATAGGCCAAAAGAGTGCTCACGCTGCTCATCACCATAGACATCGACCGTAAACAGATCTGCGTCAGACCTGGTGCTCACGGGACCACTGGGTAGCACGGATGAGAGATTATCCATAATGAGGGGAGAGCACATACCCGGTGATGCGCTCTTCATCGCGCTGCTCCTCGAGCGCATCCTCGACGTCGTCAAGGTCGATGTGCGTGCGCCAGTCATTCTTGCCCTTGCGCCCCGGCTGGGCTTTCCGAGACGGCGCACCATATCTGGACTTGAGCTAAGGTCATGATCAACACGAAGCCGGCAGCAGGGGCAGCGAGACAGACTTTGTTCACGCGGTTGACGGTGGAGATGGCCATGGCACGCTTGCGGGCGAGAGCAGCCTTGGAGAGGGGGCGGTACTGGGCCTGTGTTCCGAGCATTGTGTGAGTGGGAGGTGCGCGGGGGCGGGGTATATATGCACATACCCAATACTGGACCTGCGGTCGGGGTGGTCAGCTACACAATTTGCGCCGTCAATTTGCTTTGACTTTTCCGCATTTGGCGCAAGCGCTAGTCCACGGACGGCCAAACAACCCCCCATAACAACTATCATCCACACTCCCACAATGGTTCGACCACCGACCGCACCTAGAGACTAGAGCACTAGATTGTAGCACCAATCTGTCGCTCTGACCTCATATGTTCTCCTCATCCAGCCTGCAGCCTCCCCACACTGCGCTTCCCGCCCCTGCACATCACCAGCTGACCGCAATTATACCTCTAGTATTATCTGGGATGTCCTTGGTGTCCGCCGCCAGCCGTTGCGTGGATCCCGGTTCGGCCTCAGCAGTGTACAGCGTCATGGGACATGATATTTCCTATTCTGGCACATTCGCCATATGCTCGCGCGCTCGCCCACCCCCTTTCTGATTCCTATCCACTCCTTTTAACTTGGCTTCACTCTGCACCGTCCCCGGCCGCGCTCTGCTATCCCCTCCTTGGAAGTCCAGCCCGCCTCACGTGCGCCCGAACCCGCTCCCCTAGCCTCTCCCGTGAGAACCCATCACCAGGCGTCGCACGAGACCAGCGTTCGAAATCTGCGGCCAGGACCAACGGAACCATCGAACGCTCAGGGTTAGCTTCACCCCCTCGACCGTCGCGCTCATATGATCATCCCATGCTGCTCGTCTCAACTCCAGGCCCCGGAATTTAGCCTTTGATACCGGTACTGCCATACGTGTCCATCACCCCCTCTGCACCGTCGATCGCCCGTCGCCACTGGGTCCCCTTTGGCCTATTTTGGATCCGGGGCTGCCCAGCCCTGCCGCAGCCGGGCCGAGGAACGTGGGCATCATCGTGCAAGTGGGACAAGTGACCCCCCACCCTTTAGGCTTGACACGATGTCAAAGTCAATATGTACCCCACACTATCACTTCCTGAACCGTCCATGCCCCGCCAAGCCGCGCCTTGTACATCGTTTCCACTCTATCCCCATTCATCCCTCCGGCGCGCGTGGCAAGTTCTTGCCGAGGGGGAGGACAAGATAGCTAATCGCCCAGCCCGTGTTGGGTGATCGATACCCACCTGCAGTTCTGATGGACTCGCGGTCGCCGTGTGGCTCTGGGAAACCAACGATCTTAGCTACCTCGAGAATCCGATCGCGACAACGGTAAATCTGTATCTATAAAGTGTAAATCCGCCCTCGGGTCGCTCCGCGATCTTCTGGGCTCGAGTTGCCTACGGTCGTACATCCCTACCGCCGCCAAAATAACGTATGCATCTATCTACCACACCTATACCCTACGTTCTCGAGCCTTTACCCCTTGGGACCTATAAATATGATTCGACTGCGCAGATATATTTACAATATACCATTGGGTGCCCAATTCAATCCACGAGATAACGTCTTACTCCCGTTCTGGGCTGTTCAGCGTGCTACACGGTCACGGGTCCAATCATGCGCGACGAGCAATATCACTGGAAGTCGCTTTTTTTCATTTGGTGCCCTCATTTGTGGATGCGCAGCGTGATCTGCCTACACAACGCTCAATTGATAGGAGGAAAAGCCTAATTTATCTTCTATATGCATAGCAACGTACATGCGCTTTGTCGAGCCTAGGGCCGCAAAGCCGATCGCAGATTCGAAGGCTCGAAGGATTGGGTAAATTACGAACTGTGTAGACCTTAATTGGCCAGGGGCTAGCCCACACCAAAGAGGTCAAATCTCGAGGCGGGGTCGCGGCTTATTTCGCTCCAGCGCCCGGTCATTTGCTGTTCAATGTTGCCTGGGGCCAAGCTCCTTTGGGTCGAATTACCTAAGCCTCTGATGACAAGTGATCGGCGGCTGGAAGTGCCCCATGGAGCTTGGACCAGTAGTCCTTGTGGCCTCACCATGGGCCAGAACTTAATAACGCAATGGAGAAGCAACAGTACATAAATAGTGAAAGTTGTAGCCACACCATAGTTGACTTAATCCGCTTCATTAGAATGTCGAAAATGCTCTTGTGCAATTACCGGCAAGTTGTTTGGTGAGGCGGAAATTTACAAGGAAAGCTCGTTAAGCGCCGAGGCACCACTCGAGTTCCACCGCCGTCGACATCCATTTCCCGCCTTAGCAGTCGTTTTGCTGCCTTTGTATGCGTTCAAAATCGACAGCGTAGACACTCGAAATATGAAGACGCGTTCAGAGGGAAAAAATGCGCGTGATAGCGGCCGAGTTCAAGGCACCACACCCAATACTGTCCCCCCCTCGCCACAGCAAGAGCTCAATGCCAGCTGTACGAAGGTACTGCAATATATGAAGACACTGGGACTTGATCTGGGCACGCTTGTGCACTCGATCTTCTATGGTAACCCCGAGTCTCGCATTCCTATCGATATGAAAACCGCACGGGCGTCTTTTGTCCAAACCGACAAGTTCTCTAGTTTCCTCAAGAACGTTTACAGCCCCCCACGTCCTGCAGGTGGGTATGGGACTCCTGCTTGTAGTGGACGTGATGCACTTGTCGCCTTTGCCTTGAGCTGGGTTCGGACGACGTTGGCGGAGGAACTGGCAGCATTCTCTCGTAGCTATGAAGTCGACAAATCAGCATTAGTTCAAGCTCAGACTACGGATGAAATCACCTCTGCTAAGCTGGGCGATGAGATGAAATCTGTCTGCCCTATGCTCTGGAATATTCTTAGTGGGCTCGTCGGGGATGATGCGACTGCGCTTGAGCGAGAGGTGCAGGAAGAGAAGGAGGAGAGGGAAGAGAGTGAGGGAAGAGTGAGGGGAGAGAATGAAGTGCATGGAGCAGGAGTGCAGGGAGATGGAGCACAGGCGATTACAGAGCAAGACCACAGGGAATCGCAGGAGGAGCCCCACATACCAATCAAGCCACACCCTCAGTTTGTCGGTATTTTTATCAGATTATTGAGCGATATTCTAAGTACATGATTAGGGCACTATTATGTGCATTGCTTCGCTGGCCTACCGCAAGAATCGCCGCAAGAACAAGGTCCAGACTATCCTGAGTGTCTATGCACATGCTCGACACCTCAACAAGGCATTCCATGATCTACTGCACCAGCTAGGAATCCTTATGAGCCACTCTTGGACGACAGACTTTGTCAGCGTACTGAACAAGGCGAAGCATCAGCAAGCAATCGAGGTTGCAAACAGTCAGGTTATCATGATATCACACGACAACATCACACTTAAAGCACCTGTCCGGTCCCAACGAGGCGACAACCAGTCTGTAAGCGACAATGGAACTGCCATTACTATGTATGTGCTTCACCCTTCTGCTGGTGCATTCCACGACCCCGACGACTTTGGACCAAAGATGCGCTCACTAAGGGAAGCACGCATACATGGCCGTGCTCCTCGACTCTCCTGGGAGGACCTTTCTGAAACAGCACGCCTAGAACGAGTCCGTAATGACTATGTCATGGATGTTATGGACTTCTTGCGTAGTGTTCCAGGCATGGACAAATCCAAGGTTTTGAAGTCTGACAAGCTTGCACGCGTCCCCGGCCCCAAGCAGCTACCTCATGGCAAAGGACACTGTACAGAGATGCATATGCTCCCTACAGTGAACATTGATGAATCGACTTATGGAGGAACCTCTCAGGTCATCCGACTAGCCATCAACTATCTAAAGCTAGCAGATACTGAGGCTAAGTGTAACCACTTGGCACTGGAGAGGAGGATTGTCTGGGTTGGTGACCAAATGACTTCGCTACTGTGCAATGGTTTGCAGGCATTCCTCAATGAAGCTGAGAACCCCATTGAACGCTTAGATTTCTTGCTCTTCTTCTTTGGTGGCTTTCACTGTGAAATGGCACTGGCAGCTGGAACCTTTGAGAAATCTCGCGGAACTTCAGCAGGCTTGGCAACCTTTGCCCGTGATGTTATCTTATTGTCCAGGACTGGGCTTAACACTAATATGAACAAGAAACGCCCTGACTTTCACATCTGTGATGAGTTCTTGATGCATGAGCTTGAGGCACGAATGCGTGGCGCGTTCTTTGTTGAGTCAGGCTGCTCTACCGAGGCTGAGCTCTTTGCTTGGGTGGAGTCTCACACTGCTGCGCAGGTCTTCACACTTGCAGATCAAGTCTATTCTAATCATGCATCTATGGGTGCTCTTGCTCGTCTGAAACGTCACCATTCTACAGACAAAGTTCGCCCATCCATTATCTTAACAAATCAGAATCTCCTGCGATACTATGCTTACCGCCATGCCAACAAACATGGCCGTATCGACCGCATTGAAGACCTTCTACCTGAGTTATTTATCTTCTTCTGTGGCTCTGGGAACTCCAATTATGCCAAGGAGTTATATTATACCCTACAAGCCCTGACTCATGAGGTGACCCCCAAGATGAAGTTAGTACATTACCTTGTTGTGTTTGACTAAAGCAACTAACATGAATCCAAGGGACGCAATCCTACAGCACTGTCTCCTGGTGAATATGCAGGGTCGCAAAGACAGTTTTTACCCAGTTGACCAGCGACAGGAACACAACAATGCCGGTATACGGGTGCGTCCCAATGAGTTGTTATATCTTTCATATAATCACACTTTCCACTAGAACTATGGGCCTTCTGGTCCAAATGTCACCTGGGAGCACCATGGAAAGGTTGCACCAGTTATTCCCTACTTCATGCACATAATTCAACATGTTGAAGAGCAGGTAAACACTACTATTTCTCTTATTTTACTCCACACTATATGCTAACATTGCTTTTATGTAGCTTGCTGGCCAAACACGGTCGCATATACACAAAGATCCAAAGCATGAAGCTGACATCAAGACTCTCATCCGGGCACACAATGTGCACAACATTCACACAGAGGTCCTTGGGCGGGAGTGCACCAGCAATAACACAACCAAGGACTGCATCGCTGATGGCTCACAGAAACTGAAAGAGCGAAAACTTGTCGAATATGCACTTCAACGAGAGATCTACTTTACAGGAATCTCAGATGAAAACATCTACAGCAACTGGGATAACAGTAGCAGCAATCAACCAACAAAGCCTCTACCATCGCCTGCTTCACCTCTACTTGCCACATCCTCCAATCCTCCAACCCCCGAAGCCCTCCATGAACTCCTAGAGCCTCTGGCACTTGAGCAAGCTACAACCCTGGTTGACCTGGCTGACCTGGCTGAACTTTCCGAGGACGACCTCTACGCTGGCTAGGTGTTGCTTGGTTGAAGTTGGGCATAGGGCCATTAGGATTATGCAGAATGTTGTCGACAAATTGTATGCTAGGTTGCTGAGAAACAGGAGGAACTAGGCGGGTAGTATTGATGGGTGTAGATGGACCTGCAAGTGCTGCGACACCTGAATGCACAGAAAAACCAGCAAAAGCAGAGCGACCAGGAAGACTAGAGTGGACAATAGCAGCCTGTGGAGCGCCATAGTGAGCAGTCCCAAAATGAGTCTGGTTGTGCAACAGCACATTATTTGAGGGGACAGAGGTGTTCGGAGCGATTGGGAAAGGATAAGGTCGATGTGGGTTTGCAGGTCCAGGATGCGTAACCAAAGGTCGACCACCAGCATTGAGCCGAATGGTACCCAAAGCTCTGCCTTGCAGTATACCAGGTGTATGGAAAGGATGCACAGAGCGTGTAGGCATGTTGGGAGTAAACAAAGCAATCGATGAAGCAGCTGAAGTCATAGGCCAAGCACGAGTAGAGGGTGTTGGGTAGAAAGTTGATGCAGCAGGATGGACCAAGTGTGCATCACTGTGAGACTGAATGCGTGGGGTGCTCTCCTGCTTTGTTGGCTTCGTCTTGGCCCTCCTTTCCTGCGCCTTGGACTGGCGTGCCTGCTCCTTCTCTTTCTGATGCTCCTGGGCTAATCGTTGCTTTTCTAATCGCTCTGCCTCCACCACTTGTTGATCCTCTTCTCTCTTGCGTGCCTCGGATAGCTCGAGATCTTGTATAACTAGAAGTAACTCCTGTCGCCACTCCAAAGCACCAGGCCAGCGCACATCTGGATCATCAAAAGAGTTGACACTAGTAATCCTGAACTGTGCAATCCTCTTGAGCTCTTTATCGGTCATAAATGCGTCCTCACAGATGTTGAGGATGTCAACTAGACGCATATACTTGTCTTCACGCCAGACCTCGATCGCTTTCTTGAAGATCTTGAGGTCCTTTGGCAATCGCTTGGTCTCTTCAATCGCTAATTCCTTGGCTGTGTGCTTCACGGCCTCGACTGGATTGTACTGCTGAAGATCCTCCTGATTAGGTGCTCCGTTCATTGCTAGTCTCGCCTGTTCATTGTGCTGACGCTGTCGTTTGCAGTTGTAACATCCACCAATGTCGTAGCAAGGTATGTGGGGCGGGTTGTCAAACTCGCGGTCCATTACTTCGACAAGGCACCCTTCTGTAGCAATGTATTCGGCTATTCCAATCGTCATCTGGTAGAGGCCATTCGCCTTGGTGGCCGATTCCTTAGAGGCTTTAGTCACCATAACAGGTGTGTCTTCATTATCCGAGTCGTTGTCCTCGACCTTGATGTTTAGCAGTTGCTCTGAGACAACAATACCAGCCTCTCGGCACATGGTTGCAGCATCTTTCAGCATCTTCAAGGTCGCCATAATGATGATTCGACACCAAGTGCCCTTTTTACGCCCAGCTCGTCCACCGCGTTGCAACCAGATCTCTGCTGTGTGGGGGACAAGATAATTAATCACCATTTTGACGTTCGGAAAGTTGGCACCCTATCGGAATCGGAAGGTAAGTACTGCGCATATATGCTATTAACTTGTGCTTACCAAGGTCAGTGCCTCAGTGCTGAACAAGATCAGCGCCTTCCCAGCTTGGAAGCAGCGCTCTATGTGTCGTTTTGACTGCTCTCCCTTTAGAGCATGGTAGACAGGGAAGAGGTCGCGTGCCACTTTGCCATTGAGTCCGTAATGTTTCCTGGTGACTGCAGCCACGGCATGCGCAGTCTTGTAGTCGTTGACGAATACAATCGTTTGTGTGACATCGGCAAGCTTCAAGGGAAGGAGCCTAGTGACCTCATTGTAAGACCTTTGGCCTCCAGTCATACGAAAAACTTCATGCGTCATATTATCGCGAAAGTTTCCCAGATTTTCCGAGTGGTAGTTTTTCCTGATCTGGAGTGCGGTTTTGACCATGCTCTTCACCGCTGGAGTTGCAGTTGCGGTTGCAGCTATCAGAGGACAGTTTTCAGGGTTCAGCATTCGAGGTCGCAAGTCTCCACAACGTGCATAAGCCTTGCGGAAACTATCGCCCCAGGTTTTGACACAGTGAGCCTCATCAATAACGGTAACATGGAGCCGATCTTCAAGAGCAGATGAGAGAAGGGCGGGGCGAAGCTTGTTGCTCTCATGGTACGATTCAGGAGACGATATAATAACCTGGTAGTGACCAGCTTTGATGTCCTGCACATACTTTTAATACAAGCGAAATGTATGCGCAATAACTTACCTCTATGAGCTTAGGAGTGATAGTCGATGCATTAACACCAATGGCATGCAGTCCCCAGGTGCGAAACTGTTCGCTCTGTTGATTCTCAATGAAGTTCAACGGTGATACGATCCATATGAGAGCCTTGGGGCACACAAAACAAAGCATGGCGAAGATAAGTGTCTTTCCACAGCCAGTACCAGCAATACAGAAGACGTCTCGCTTGTAATAGAGCGCCTCTGCGCAGCGAACCTGGTAGACATAAGGTATAATGCCAGTCCGAGCCATAGTATTGACAGTGATCCAGTGTGCGACAGTAAGAGGACGTGGAAGAGTGGACAAATCGCAGGGCGAGATAGCAAGTTCCATAGCGTTTTTCAAACCTGGAAAAAATCACTGCGGCACAAGCAAGCTAGTATCGTTGTGTGTACCAAGTTTCAAAGCTTCTGGACGATGTGGCAGCGAACGCGGTGGCTCGGAGTGCAGGTAAGAGTGCCTCAGTTCAGAATTTGAAATTGCATTCCCATACGGAATCCCTCTCATTCACGAGCTCATGCTCGGTCAAAACAACTTCGTTTTCTTGGCTTTAAATTATGCGAACTATCTTCTGTGCCCATTCTAAACAACTTCTACTATTACTACCTGAACATACATAATGAGGTGACGGAGAGCCAGTCCATGGTGAGGCTACTAGGACTACTGGTCCAAGCTCCATGGGGCGAATCAGCCCGTCGATCACTTGTCATCAAAGGGCTTACTAATTCGTCCCGATTAAGCTTGGTTCCAGGCAAGTTCAATGCAGTGTCGGGACCTATTCCTGAATAGAAGCGCTGCCCGGGGCATTGATGTGGCTCGTTTTGCCAGGAAGCGCGCCGACGTCTGACCAGCTGACCCACACTCATATCTCACGGAAGATGTGCTAGCGCACGAAATAAGATGCGACAAACTCAAGCATTGAATTAGTCAAGCGAGATAGCACAGTGAATATTGCAAGCCAGCCGTATTAGCCATGTCCTTCCTACTTCCTAAGCCATTTACGGGCAGAAGGTGAGAGTATCTAGAAACAGAAGTAAGCATGCAGTAGCGTGTCCGAGGCAACATGTGAACAAACTTACAATCAGCCTTCTTGGAAGCCGGGCAGGTCCAGAGAGCGGTACCACTGGACTCGTCGTAGGCATAGACGTACGAGCGCGGGCAGGCGTTCTTGAAGTACGAGTAGTATTGCACACCTGACGGAGGGCACGTCGCCGGGGTGCTGTACTGGCCAGAGCAGCAGTTCTTCGAGTTGGCCTGGTTGCCGTCGAGGTTGGCGACGCAAGCAGACTGAAAAAGTACAAGTCAGTTGGGTAAACGATTAAGCCGAGGTATGTGTGTACCTTGCAGCCTAGGGGGAAGCCAGTCGAGTCAAACGGCCCCTTGAGAGGAGCGGGGCAGTTTGGTCCGAGGTCGACCGCGCACTCTGCGACCGGGCACCCGACATTGTTGGAAATGCGCATGGGGAGGTTGTACCCATCGACGAGAGAGACTATATGCGCAAATCAGTGGCCATTCCAAGTCAAGCACTTGCTTCTACTCACCATCATACCAGTCCTGGCCGTCGCCAGCGCTCAAAGTCCACTCGGCGACGCTCGCAGGGGGAACACCCGTGCCGGTGTGGGGGTCACACTTGAGACCGCCGTTGCAGCCACCATCAGCGCACGAGTTGGGGCCAGGGTTGGTCGCAAAGTTGCAGTTGCGGCGAGCCCAGATGCGGCCCGCCTTCCAGTTGTCGGGCACGCTAAAGCTGCGCGCGGACCAGGCGGCCGCCTCCCAACCGGTCTCGATGCCAGGGACGGCCGAGCCAACGTTGAGATCGGTCTGGAAAGAATATAATTAGTTCTGAACTTGGTAAGAAGATTAAGATGGAACGTACAAAGACGGCGGGCCAGATGGTGAAGGGGCAGGCGTTGTAGACCGTAAAGGTACGGCCGAGAGTCGAGCCAGCGAGGGCGAGAACAGAAGCGGCGGCGGCGAAAGACTTCATGGTGTTTTTTGAGATGTGAGAAGGTGTAGGAGATGAAAGCTGTTGTAGGGCTTGATGCTCACCGTCCACCGCGAGCTTGACATTTATACTTGGCACCACCCCCACCCACGCCTGATTCTTAGCACACACCCAAGACCCACTCGTGGCCTCATCGATCTCGCGAGTGAGTGCCAAGCCCAAATTCGGTCGTCGAGCGACACGGCTGCTGACCACCTCCGCATCACCCATGACGCGTAACGCCATTATCTCCTGTCGGTTACATCAAGCGCACAAGCGACTGTGTACCGGCCCACTCACTCATACGCCCGAACACCCAAACGCCCTCAACCGATCAGGCGTGTCGGCTGAACCAGCTCATACATGCTCTTTTCGGCGATTTCGGCGAGGAAGGGCGATTCGGGAGCGTTCGACGATGCAAACCGAGCACGCTTGCCAATTCAAAATCATGATCTATAGGGCGAGACCTGATGGTAAGTGCCAAGCCCGAGTCCGGTAGATGTTCCAGATGCTCTAGCGACTGATGGCAGCCGCAGAGTTGAGAATCACGCTCGTCATGATGTAATGAGACTGGGCAGGACCTTCCGCCTTTGTTTTGTCTTATTGTTTGCAGTAATTTGAAATGTACTCGGCTCATGGGACGCGAGTTGGTTGCGTATTAGTGACGCAGCGCTACAACACACGGCACATCAAGCAGTGTTGGAGCAGAAAATATATATAATAGTATTGAGAATAGTGAGTCTTGTATATAAAGCACATTCAACTTCATAGCCTAGCTAAAACGGGGGGCGTTGGCGATGATACCAAACTATTTGCAACGGTGAGAAAAGTTGTGACAAAACGCGCATGAACATCACGTACCAGGCAACCCGCCAAGATTCCCGCACATGGGACGGTGAGGACCCACGAGAAGAAAATCCAGCCAAACTAAAAAAACGGTATTAGCCAATATCTAAAGCAGCTGGGGGCACGATCGAGGCCTACCATGCGCCAGTTTAGTGCCTTGAGGTCACCGTTGCACATCCCAACAGCGATGGTAGCGCCGGTGATGCACTGCGTCGTGGAAACCTATGTAAAAGCATGAGCCCGTCTGTCAAGGTCATAGGTGAACAAACATACCGGGACGGCAAGTTGGCTAGCGAGAACAACTAGAGCATCGAGTGAGTATCAGCGTATCGAGGGCCACCAAAAAGGACAAACCAGCGATAGACGCGCCAAGCTCCATGGAAAATCCGCGAGACGGTGAATGGAGGGTCAGCCTATTACCCAAGACGCGCATAATCTGCATCTAGAAGTTAGTACTACGTTCGTCTTTGTCAATTAACAACATACGTTGTACCCATATGTCGCGAGGCCAAGGACGATAGCAGCACCTCCAAAGGCCAACATCCAAACAGCGACAGGGCTCTTGGAACCAGAAAAAGTTCCAGTATGCCAAGTAAAGTAGATTCTAGTCGAAGCATAATCAATTACGCGCATTCACGCTGCGGTCAATGCGGGCTTACGTCGCAAATGGGCCAATTGCATTCGACACATCGTTACTTCCATGCGCAAACCTAGGAACCAAGCCATCAGCGTCGACCACTAACACCATATAAACTGAAACATACGATGCAGTAGCAGCGGTCAGAACCTGGAGAAACGAGTACAGATGCTCGGTGCGGTTATCATACTGAGCAGCGCGCTGGTGCATATCCTGGAGACGACGAGCTTCCTTGCTTTGCCCATCAGCCTGCAACTCCAGCACGTCGACGGTGGTGCCGTGCGTAAACATCTTGACGATAAAAGGCACTGTCCGGTAGCGCGCAATGATGTACAGATTTTTCGGCTCGATCCTATCGACTAAGGTCTCAGTATGTTTATTTAGTCCTCCAACCAAGAATACATACCAAGCACCTTCGATTTGGGGCCCCTTGGTTTGAGTCCACCGGGCGACCCAACCTTTCTTTTTGGGCTCGGGAGCAGGAGCGGGTTCGTTTGTGTCATGGTCGCTTCCACTGGCCTTTTCTTGGATCTCACCCTCGGAGCCGGTACCCGCTTGGTTCCTCTGGGCCTCGGTCCTGGTAAGAGCACGAGCTGCACCGTGCTCCTCGTCATCCGCAGGGGGTACAACATCCTCTGCGTGGTGGCCTTTGTAATAATCTGGAACGGCATGGACCGCGACGGCGTCTGCAGGCGGCTCACGCCTCCACAGAAGCGGGCCTATTGCGAGCGGAGTGAGTCAAATTACAGAATGGTGTGAGTAGTGACGTACCGAGGAAGAAGTGGTACCATCGGACGGTGTAGTCTCCCTTGACGACTCGGGCGTGGACAAACGGGAGCCAGAAGAGGACCGAAAGGAGAGCGACCACCGAAGCTGAAACAAATCGCTTAGTAATTCAGTGTCTCTTTAGGTTAAAGGGGCTTACCTGTTCCGACAATCGCGGCAGTGAGAGGACCTGGGGCCATTTCAGCAAGACCGAGGGATGGAGACCCTTTCCAGAGGATCGCCATCGTCAAAATTGCTGAGTATATATTGGTTAAAATTGGTCCTAGCTTATAATATTAGGTGAGATCTTACCCGCAACAGTGCTGAATTCGGGAAGAGTAGAACGTTAGCATCAAAGCGGAACACGGTTGGTTATCTTACAAAAAGTAGACCGGTGCAAAGATGAGACCCCATTTAACCGGGTTTTCTCGTTCCAAGACCTACAAGGAAATCAAGTTGTATTCAGGTATGAAACGTCGAGCTACTTACCACAAACTTGGTAACCAAGAACACGATCGCAGCAAATCCTCCAGCAATGCACGGCGCAATAACCCACTGGAGAAGTGTTTAGGCGACCCGATTGGGGTTGTGACAAGGCGAACACACCGAAGCAAAGACAAAAGCAACGCCGTTATTCCATCCCCATTTGACAGACCCGGCTCCACCAGCCGCAATACCGACACCAATGAGCGCGCCAACTATGATACAGTCAGAAAATGTACACTGGGGTTGAACAAGAAGCGGGCTTACTGATACTATGCGTGGTGCTGACAGGCATGCTTAAGCGGGTAGCCATGGTCAGCCACAGAGAGGAAGCGCAGACGGCGCAGACCATCGCGAGTAGGAGCATAGTGGGGTCTTTTTGGAATACATTGATATCGACTGGAAAGTAAAGACCAATTAGACTATAGACAGCCATGTGAGACATTAAACGCACTAATCCCATTGCGGATGGTCGAAGCTACACGCGCGCCTACAAGCACGGCGCCAAGGAACTCGGTGAAGGTGGCGATACCTATGGCCTGCTTCATCGTGAGAGAACGAGACGATACAGACGTAGCAAATCTAGCCATGCGATCAGTTCGTAAAAGATTTTATATGGAAATCAATATATCGCTCACGAGTTGGCAACATCATTGGCACCAATGTTGTATGCATCAAGAAAGGCGAAGATCAACCCAAAGGCAAACAAATAGTCGTACTGGGCGAGTCGCGGCATATCTGCGTTGGGCCAGGCGGATGTGAGATGCGGGCAGTACAGCGCACATCACTATCAGCGGGCCCGGCCAGGGCATTTAAGCCTCGAGAAAAAAGGCTAGGCATTGGTGCCCTCGCGGACCGGCCGAAGCAACAGGCACGGCCGTGGTGTGCGAGCGCAAACGAATCCAATGCTGGCCAGCAGCTGAAGAACGTGCGTGGAGAACAGCCACAAGAATATCATAGACGCACTCGCCAAGTCGTATACGTGATGGAGCTGGTGCTTGGCAATGCCTTCGGTGGGGGGGCATTCGACTTTAAAGTCCAGAAGCAGAAGGACATAGGACGAGTTCTGCTGGGGATCTGCATCAGGCATGTTAGATATTGATGCAACTATACCCTGGTCGTTGCTGGTTGAGCGCAGTGTAGTTGGGGTGGGGAAACCAATCAAGCTGCCAAGGTAGAGGTGAGCACGTGCAGAGAATTATGTCAGCGCGCTGTGCTTGGCATGAGTGTCGTGCCGGAATTTGTGGGCACCGGCACCCGGATTCCGGCGCTCAGGGTCTATTCCGGCACCGGCACCGGAAGCCAGAAATGCGGGTATACCGTGGGAATCTGGCAATTTGCTGGAATTGCAGGATCTGCAGGTGTACCCGCACCTCAATGTCATCGCAAAAACGTGGTTGATGGCTCAAAAAATAGCCTGGAATTCAGGCATTCCAGTGACATAAAAATAAATCCGTAAAGAAGATACATGCGCCCAGCGGAAGTGAATCTTTGGGTGAAAATAATACCCCCCTGTGCGTGCATCATAAGAACCCATCACAATGACTAGTAGAATATCTCATTAAATGCGGGAAAATCCCAGCTATCCAATGATATCATTTGCTAGCTGAACAGAAAATTATTGAGCGAGAGTGTACGCATTCTTTGTGCAGAAAATATTCCCCTGAGTGCGCAACCCCTATCTAGCCCCAGGGAATGGCTTATAGGCAATTCTAATGCCACCAATAGATTCTCCATACTTCAAAACCCCCTTCTGTATTATTATCTTTGTCACAGATACTCTCAATTGATATGAACTGTACAGTGCAGCACTTTATTGCATACCAGCTCTGTCTGCCATGTCAAACTTGTGAACACTGGTGCACATGTAAATGTATACTTATAAAATAAGGGCTCTGAATATCCATGTGCCCTCAGAATAGGATAAGACACACTCTACATTGGTGTACATAGCATTTAGCACACTTTTTCAACTGAGGTGTTGTTTTCCCCCCTTAAACAGCTTCAAATAGGCTGATTTTTTGCAGGATGAACATTCTAAGTGGTTTGCATATGTTGCATACAAAGGAGCAACATTTGCATGGTGGGATTCACTCATGCATGTGGCACTATTCAGGGGGTTTGCCCCTGTAAATGTGCTATATCTCCTGGATTTCTGAAGCTATGAGGCTGGGAGTATGCACACTAGATTTAGCTCATCTGTGCACATCAAATGGTATATAAAACATTTAGTTTAGATGACTTTCAGCAGGGGAGGGGAGCTGTGCTTCCCCCTGGATTATTCTTGAACACTAATTTGCTGCACTTGCTGCAGCCTGATTTTTCTACCCAATAATATTTATATGGTTAGAATCACAGATTTTCTGTGCATTTTCTGGTTGTATCCACATTCATTTGTGGTGGGCTTTGGGCAGCCCCATTCCCATATGTGCACCCAAACCCCCTCCCCAGCCTGTATCTCTGTGTGTAGGAATGCACTGGTATGTTGGCACTTAAGTGCTGATATGTGCCAGTTACCAGGTGGGTTTCCAGTGCATTTTGAGTGATTTTGGCACCTGCACCTGCATCAGTGCCACCAGTATATGCAGGAATATGCTGGCAGTAACTTGCAAATTCCAGCTGCTGGTTTCTGGTGTAACAGCTCTAAGTCTGACCATAGATTTTTGTGGTTACCTGGTGGACATATGTCTACTGTTTAATCTCCCAAACAGGCTAACCCACCCAATGCAATGGTTAGCAGGAGGGCCTGCTCCTAGAGTGTTGGGATTTGACCAACAGAGTTGCCAACAGTGAGTTCCATAAGCTAGGTTTGAACACTTCTTTCTTCTGTCCGAGGTTCCACAGGGACATTCTGGTTACCGTTACCACAGTTACTTCATCCTGTCATATTGATCATGTTGTTCTGTTGTGGTCTCCTTTGTTGCATGTGGATATGTCTGACTTGCCTGATTACGAAGACACGTGGATGTATGACTCATGATGTATTCTGATTGGCTCACTCATGTATGACTGGCTTGCTCTACATGTATATAAGAGAGGTCTCTGGAGAGCCAGACTCTCCATCTATTGATTGATATATCACTCCATTTTATCTGCTACCTCCTGGGTGTGCTATCTACAAGGAAAGACCATAGTGACGGCTTCAGCACATCACTGTCTTGTTCTAAGAAGCCAACATAGTGTTGTGAGCTGTTACTAGCGTAACAAGCCCCCCAACTTTTCCTTCTTCGTTTGGGTGCCTCTGGCCCCTTTTCTTGCTTCTTTCCTTCCTCTCATGGCTTGGTGGCTTGGACTTTGTGCTAGGATCGTCGCCAATCCATCTTGATTGGCACCACTCTGTATGACTCTGGAGGATCGGCACATGTATGCAGCTCTGCATGTCGAATGACTAGCATCTGCCATTCCTCTTAGTTTGACTCAGATGTATGTCCTTAGTATAAATAGATGATGAAGCAAGCCTGAGTAGCTCAGCTTGCTTCGCCTTGTCACTTCCTCGCTATAGTCACCCTCCCAGGGTGCACAGGGGGGATACTCCCCCTTGTGTTATGCTTAGTACCCATGTCACTTTACTATCGCACTATAGGGCTAGCAACCCTCTTACTAATGCATCCAAGTATCCACCTTCCAAGGATCTCGCGGCTTGCAGCATGAAGCCACATGATCAATCTTCGTCACAAGTGACTTAAAGTAGCTAGCCACTTCAACACTTCGTCGCCTTGTGGCTTAAAGTATCTAGCCGCTCGATTACTATGCATATATGGCACATATATGGCGCATACATCAAGGGTCCAGCCCTTGGATTGACCATCCAAGAGGTCCAAAGTCAAGATGCAAGGAAACACCCAGCGAGAATGCGAGGCTCGCAACACATAGAGTGTAGAATTGCATACTGTAATTGGTTAAGGTAAGTGTCAAGCCTCACTGAACAGTGATGATGAGATGTCAAGTAAAGAGTAATAGAGAAGATTAGGTTGACCAAGAGGTCGAGTTCTTGAGAGACCTTTTTGAACTCGACCCGATGTTGTGACCCATTTAATAATGATGGGTCACAACTGGATTCGAACTGAAAACCTTTACCTAATCGGTCACGTGAGGGGGGGGAGCGTCTCATACCTTGCAATGCTCCCCCCTCCCCCCCTCGGTCACATGACCTCAGACCTAGCGTGGCACTGAGGCGAAGCCTCTTTTAACATTGGGTGCCGCCCTGGCTTAGGTAATATAACATATGAAGACTGACAGAGGATTATTAGACGGACTATTAGATAACCTGTGCCGATGGACTATTATTAAAACTACTGTGATTGGTGCATACAACCAAATGACTAGGTGTATGCTCAAGATAGATGACTTGAACATGTAGATAGATGACTAGGCTGCTTTCCAGAGCAGTATATATAGAGTGACAGCAAGCCTGAGTAGTCCTCAGCTTGCTTGTCTTGACACCCCATCTTCCCTCATACTTAGAACTCTTAACTGAGCTTTTGCTTATGTCGTCCACCAAATAGGGAAATACCCATCACAACAGCTCCTCTGGGAAGTACCCAGCAGTATCACATAAGTGTGCAAATAAGAAGTGACCAAAGGAATGGAGGGTTGCAACACCCGACTTATATACATGTGGCAAGCCACAAGAAAACAAACAGAGTCATACAGCACACAGCATCAAGAAGCCACTAATTGGCAAAACAATATCAAATACAGGCACATCAGTGTTTCCAGAAAGTTCTATGGGTCATGTGACCAGGATATGAGTCAACACTGACAAAGTGAGAATAATTAAATGAGAATATATGTGAACCCATGTCAGGTCATGACAGTAAGTATGTGAAAATGTAGAATGATAACATAGATAATATCATAGGCTTAATGTTGCGAGCCTCACATTCTCGCTGGGTGTTTCCTTGTGTCTTGACTTTAGGTCTCTTGGATGGTCAATCCAAGGACTGGATCCTTGAGGTATGCGCCATATATGCACCATATATGCATAGTAATCAAGCAGCTAGATACTTTAAGCCACAAGATGACGAAGTGTTGAAGTGGCTAGCTGCTTTAAGTCACTTGCGACGAAGGTTGATCAAGTGGCTTCATGCTGCAAGCCACAAGATCCTTGGAAGGTAGATACCTGGGTACTTTAGTGAGAGGGTTGCTAGCCCTATAGTGCAATAGTAAAGTGACATGGATACTAAGCATAACAAAGGGGGAGTATCCCCCCTGTGCACCCTGGGAGGGTGACTATAGCGAGGAAGTGGCAAGGTGAAGCAAGCTGAGGAACTCAGGCTTGCTTCATGCTGTATTTATACTAAGGAAACACATCTGAGTCAAACTAAGAGGAATGGCAGATGCTAGTCATTCGACATGCAGAGCTGCATACATGCGCCGATCCTCCAGAGTCATACAGAGTGGTGCCAATCATAGACAGATTGGTGACGATCCTAGTACTGAGTCCTAGTCACCAAGCCACAAGAAATGAAAGAAGAGAAGAAAAGGGGCCAGAGGCACCCAAACGAAGAAGAAAAAGTTGGGGGCTTGTTATGCTAGTAACAGCTCACAACACTTAAAGGGGACAGTAAGGTAAAGAATGTTGGGACATAAGGATCAGTGTTAAATAGTGTGAATGTGTCATCAGACATCAGCAAAACACCTAAATTCTACAGTAGCCCCAGCAATTCTACAATAGCTACAGAGTCCTACAGAGAACCATGTAGCCTTATGATCTAGAATCACATTATGCTACATGGGATCACGTAGCCCTATGTATTTGGAACCCATTTTTAGGCCCATCAGACTTCTTTTGTAGTGATTTACATAGTTATGGGCTAAATGCATGCTGCTACATAAAAGCTGCTAAACTACATTGTGCTACATAGTTGGTCCAAAGTTGCCAAGCTGCACATAAATGAGAAGATGAAAAATATATATTGCATTGTAGGAATATTACATAACAGCGCTAAATGGTGTTATTTAGGGCTGGCCCACTGCACTTAAAACAGGATTTCACAGAGTTGCCGGCACTGACTAATCAAACATGGGTTCAGCTTACATCACTGAACCTGTGGTCAATGCCATCCAACACTGCCCACTCACTGCTGCCAATGCAGGTGAGCTGCTGTGGACTCAATGCCATTACACCCACTGCTCACACACCCCTCACCCACCATCCCTACCCGAGCCTTGCTGTCCAGGTGGTGGCCAGTGCCTAAGGTAAGACCACCTTGTTACCTATTGTTTTTCCCTCACACCCATGCTCACACCTGCCCTCGTTCATGGGCTCTGGCCAATTGTGCCCTCACACCATCACTGATGTGCTCCAGCACTGTTGATCACCACACCATTGCTCACATGTGCTGTCAATCACACACTTGGCGCCATTGCTCACACACTCTGGTGCAATTGGCTGCCACCCCCTTGTTTACCCATTGGCTGTGACTCATGCCCTCCAACACCATTTGCCACCACCTGTCAAAGTGAACAGATGAGCTGGTTGGGATATACACCATTAGGTAGATATACAACCAGATGGGTGCACCCCCACACCTGGTTTGTGCATCCTGGATCTGTGAATTGGATATGATATATACATTGTCAGGTGAAGCCTCTTAGCACACCTGTGATGAGTTGCTTGTAATGAGTAAAATGGATGATCCCATGACTATAGTACATGTGATAAGGGATAAGGGATAGTAAAAAAAGCACTAAATCTGCTCAACATCAAAGCCTTGAATATCTAAACAAAAGTCAAGAAGTACTGGAAGGTCAACAGCTGATTTTCTTCTATTAGTCAAAGATGCTCAGTGTGTTTGACCTCTGGCCTAGGATCAGGTTGTCCAAAATTGGGGTACTGGAATCAAGATTCTATGGTGGCAGAATCTTTGTGGCCCAACTATTCAGAGTTGTGATTCTTGTTAGGGCAAAGAAAGTTGGTGAAAAACTGCACCATTGCTTGGATTGCCAAATGCTGCAATTTTCCCCTTGAGGTTCAAGTATTCCCAGATAGCAGTCTGCTTGAATATGCACAGAGCATTCATGTCATGCAGAAAAGGTCTCTGATAAAACTTCATGCACTCTCACTCATACTTTCAGGATCCTCATGGATGGCCACCCACAGGAGGACCCACATGAGAGACTTGATGTCATGGATTGAAGACCAACAGACTATGTCATGACCTGACATGCTTCTACACATTTTTACAAGTTTTATACATTTTATTCTGATTTTCTACAATTTTATTTGACCTTTTCCAGTGCATATATGCACCCATTTAGAAAGTGCTTGTTTGCACTATTGATATATTCCTTTTTACATATTATAAAGACTTACATACTTCTTAAAAAGATCACTATCTGATCTATCTGATGAGTAGTTACCCCATTTGTTATACTTCTGTATTGATCTTTGCTTCTGATTCCCCCACATGGGAACTTGTATCCTTTCATTGTGAAAACTTCATGACTCTTATGGCCAATAATAAAAGGCCACCTGTACTTCTTGTTGTACTCTGCATGTGATTCCCATGTAGATAGATTGCATAAAAAGCACAGGTCAAGTTCTTTGGAGAGACCAAGAACTTAACCTCTTGTCATCTATCACTTAGGACAGAGGGCTCACATTCTCACATTCTTTAAGACTTTACTATAGGCTGCCTCAGTGTGATGGACTGGCACCTGACCAATTGAAGACTTTAGGAGCAGTTGTGCTGAGACAAAGGTCAGTGTTCCCTAGTTGGCAGGATGGAATTAGCTCACCAAGCATAATCAAAATGGACACTCACACTCTGGTCACAATGAACCTCTGTTGAATAAATGTACTAGAGTAGATAGAATATCACACAGTGTATACAATATAAGAATTGTCTGATTGAGCTATATTAACTAAGACTTATATGTTAAAAAGAACAACAAAGGAATACCATACACAACAGTATATGTACATACAAGGGGAAAGACAAGTAATTGATATGGTAACTAACATGCCAGGAGGTCTACATTAGGTGAACACCATAGGTGTTCATATAAAGGTATCATTTGTTCTTATCCTAATAACAACATCCCCAGGTGGTCACTTCTCCTTCACTGCATGTTTTACATCACAGAGAACAGCAAATGGCCCTTGTTTCAAAGTGTCAATGAATTCCTTACACAAGGACTTGCCACTACATCCAAAATGGGGTTGGTTATGGTGTAAGTCATGGTTTCATGCACATACCTTTTTGGCAATTTCTGTGTCAGTCGCATTGGACACTGCATCTGGGAGTGGCTGGGATGACAAGTATCTCCATACCAAGTTACCCAAGGAGCCTTCTACTCTGCTGTTCCACCTCCCTTCAGTCCCCATATAGTGGGTTTTGGGGTTGATAAGAAGAATGTTATATGCACTAATGTTGCAGTCAGCAAACCACCCTCAGAAAAGGCCATAATACCTGGATGAAGTATCAGCTAAGACTGCAATATAAATCAGGCAAAAATCCTTGCTTGGGACACCACCATACATTGCATACAAGACATGCAGAGCATTTTGCACATCAAACAACAATCTACCTTTGGGCATAAGAAGGTTGCTTTTGAGTTGAATCTCCCTTGGCAGGTGGATGGGTGACTGTTCTGAGAGGTCATGGCCTCCATGCTCAGATGTTGAGCCACTGAGCTGCTGGTATTGGGAGGTTGTGATTTTGATGTCTTCACCAGTTACAATAGGAGCCACTTTGATAGCAGGTTCAGCAGGTTTATTGGATCCTTTGTTGCTTTCAGTAGTTGATAATGTGGATTGGGTTGTAGATTGTGCTACTCTCAGTGTGCACAGCTGTTGGCAGGACAATTGTAGGAATGAAACACAGCACTGCACAGCTGTGCACAAGGAAATCAGGATGCACAAGCTGCTGTGTGTTATAGACTCTATATTGAAAGTTGACGGCCTGGCACACAGCAAAGACACCCTTGTATCACCTCAGAGTAGTTCCTTCACTGGAATCTTCTTTATACCAGATCTTCTTGTGAACTACCTCTTGATTCAGGAACTGTTGAGCCAAGGTATGTCCAGCAACTGAGGATGTGGCTTGACCATTGGTTGTGGGAGCAGCCAAACAGCTAGCCAGTGTTGCCCAACCTCAACAACACTTCTGGTGGCACAGAAGGTTGCTCACCACCCTTGGTGGGTGCCCATCCATGGCAAACAGTGTCTCAAGGTGCCCTTTGTCATTCTTCCAGAAGGTATAGCAAGGGTTGTAGCCAAAGTCTTTGGAAGGGAGTGTGAGCAATGAGATCATCTTTTGCACAAAAAGTTTCACTCCTGCTCCAGTTGAGAGGCAGACCAGTCAAAGCAGACAAACATAGAAACAGAACAACAGACAGCAAGCCCAAAGATGTATAGGTGAAAGATTTGATCAGGGAACATTGCACAGGAGTAGTGAGCAAGCTGCAAGAGGGCTGCATTTTGAGACTCTTGATCACCAACAGATTTACATTCAATGACCATTTCAATGTTGCCCCAGTGTGCATTCAACTAGGCTGTCTTTATGTGGGAGCTAATGAAGTGAATCACACCTAGATACTATTTACAAAGCATCAAAGCAATCCAATCAGTAGATATGGAGAAACTACAAGGGGAATCAGGCTTACCCCTATTCCCCCCTTGTGCAGCACAGATTAAACTAAGGAGAATGAACAGAAACTAATGAGTAAATTTTAATCAGTATGCTAATAAACTACTCTGTGCAAAATATCTCACCAGTAGGTATCCTTGATCTATGTGAACTGACCTGCTGGATATGCCAGGGAGCAGATAGTACTCCAAAGCTAACTCCTTGAGTTCTGACATGTTTTCTCACATTCACAAGTAGGTTAAGGTAGTAAAATATGGTAATAAGCCATTTTGAACAACATTTACTAGTGTGTGAATGGCTCAAATCCACTCATTGATGCTACAGAGGGCTGACTCCCATGATTTCAGCCCCTGTCTGGCACTTTCCCCCCTGTTTCCCCCCTTTCCCATGATCCAAACTAGCTGAAACTTTGTCAGTTGACTCTTATAGCCTATACACATCTAGTGCACACAGGGGAGCAGCATTTTGTTGGTGAGATTCATTAGTCTGTGTGGTGTTTTTCAGGGGTAAATGCCCCCTTGTGTATTACATGCACTCTATGGAGCCATAGAAATTCATTCTGATCATATGAAGTACATATTTTGAAAGCTGGAATTTTTATGCATATTATGGCATTTATATCATCCAAATGTGGTGACATTTGGGGTGACCCAAACTCTGCCTCAAGGAGTGTAAGTCGCTTGTACAAGGTATCAGCCTGTAACTACATGGAATAAAATAGCTAAATTCCAGAAAAAGATACCAGTGGGTGCACTGGAATTTTGCAAGAATTTAGAGCCCCTGAGTGTGGGTTCCTGCCTGGTTCCCACTTCCTGGGGAGTGGGATGAGGCAGGGAAGGGAAAGAGCAAATCTGTGTGGGTTCCCAGGTGCTGGAAGGGGAACCCAGGTTTCCTCCCAGGTGACATCACTGGATGTACCTAGCATATATGTTACTTATACACCACTTCATACCAGGGATGACTTATAAGCACAGGTGGTGGCATACCTGCATGTTGGTGACAGGTATGTGAGCATCTAGCATGGCCCAATTTCATGATGTAGTGTCACTAGGGTGGTCACCTTTAGCAGATGTGTTGCTATGATTGCTGAGAGGTTGATATTTTGGATGAAACTGGTCTTGCCCACCCTCAGGGTGAATGGTGTACACAGCTAGGCCAATTATGTCCAGGAACTCAGCTAACAGGCCATATATATCCTTCTCCTTGGAACACTGAGTAAAGCATGCATGATCAAAACACCAGTGGGGGTGCTTGAACCTCAGCAAGCCACTATTGACCTGCATCTCAACTTGGTTGTGAACCATGGGGTTGACATCAGGTAGGAATTCATCCCAAAAGCCATTGTAGAGAAACACTGTGCCATATAGCTTGCTCTTGATGACAGCCTCCATGGGCAGCCTGCTGATCCTTGTTACTTGGTTGAATATGTTTGAGGCACATGTATGCTGGATAGGTGCACAGTTGTTATTTGAGCCTTTAGCCTTGCTGTGTGAGCCAGCAATACACAGACTTCCAGAGTCTATGGGGTCAGTGGTGTCACGACCTGTCAGGACGCGACTTGGTACAAATATATATATGGCGAAAGTGGACGTGTAATCGATCACGTGCCCTTGTTTACCAGTGGCGAACCAAGGTGGACGTGTGCGCGTTCGTGATCTTCGAGTGGCGGAACTGCCACGAGATACGGCGACTTGACAAGGACGAGGTAGTGTGACGAACGAGGGAGGCCTGAGACGTGTAGACAAGTAAGGTTCCTAGAAACCCTAATGAATATAGTGGAGTTCGAGAAAGAGTAGAGGCAAGGTGTCGGACGTCCAGGGCGAAGTCCTGAGAGGGACTCTAAGTGGTAGAGACGACAAGGTGAAGCAAGCTGGAGTTTCCAGGCTTGCACACCACTGTATTTATACTACGTACATGAGTGCGAGTCATACAGCGTGAATGGCAAAGACTGCGCATCGGCACGAGACGCGCGTACATCCGAGTCATACTGCGCAGCCGAGGCTAACGCGTACACCGAGTCATGAACCGAGAAGCCGAGAAGGCGCACGCGGCCTAAAGCCAGTGGCGAGAAGGTCGAGCCACGAGAAAAGTTGGGGGTGAGTTCACGAACTCCTGACATTCCCCCCCCAAAAGTGATCGTCTTTAAAGACAAACCCAAGGAAAGACGATCACAAAAAAGAGAAAAGAAAAAGTACAAAAAAAAGAAAGAAAAAAAAGCTTCTAATTAAGTCATTCGGGTGGCGGCCCATTGTCCGCCCAGCTAGTTTTCAGGGGCCCATCTAGCTAACTACTGGTTAACCCTTTCGGGTAGCCCCAACTCGTTTCCCACGAGCTCACCATCCCTTCTCTTCATCAGCGATCGTGAGGGCGGCCATGTCCTTGTCGAGTTGGTCCTGGGCAGCGTCCCAGGCCCGCCGGTCGAGCCAATCGAAGAACTGGTCCTCAGCGAGGACTTTGTCCTTGATGAGGTCGTAGACCTCTCGGCGGTTGAGGGTCTTGGTGACCCCCCAGTATCCGCTGGCGACCTGCTTCTTCCAGGCGACAATGCCCGCGTCGATGAACTTGCCGACCGCGTCTCCCCGGACCCAGAAATCGTCCTCCCGCCACTCGATGGCGCTGTTGGGGGCCCATCTCGAGTGTTCGACGACCTTCTTGACCGACCAGCTGCAGTACCCCCGCAGGAGGTAGATGGGCTTGGTGCGCATTTCGGCGCCGGTGACGGGGTGGTCGCGGGTGTCGCACCACTTGAAGAGTCCCCGCCCGGGGACGGCGAGCACGTTGCCCCTCCACTCGCATCCCCAGACCTCGTCCTTGGGCAGGGTGGAGAGGTTGGCGCTGGGGTCGAGCCGCTTGGCGTAGCAGACCGCGTTGTTCTTGTAAGTTCCCACGCCGGGGTAGACGGTGTAGGGGGAGCGGGTGGAACCAGAGCGGTAGGCAGGCATGGCGGTTTAGTGGTAGTGGTGGTGGTGGTGGTGGAGATGTCTGGACTGGCCCTCCCCTTCGCCTTCTTATATCCCGAGGGAAGAGGCGCGTTAGGGTACCTTCGTCGCAGACTGTCCATGTGTCGCAGACCTCCGATGAGAGTCTAGACGGTGCTCAAAGGTCCTTGTGACCGATGACTTATCGATAGGAGTCTCTTATGTAAGAGCACTCCTCGTGTGTGACCCTTGGTCTTGTGGCGAAAGTAATCCCTT